>VXBJ01004720.1:341171-371244 GCA_013400055.1 Nycticryphes semicollaris
TTTTTTTGCTAAACTACATTAAAAGGTGGTGGTGGTGAGAGGCTCCCATGAAATTGCTTGTGAAATGGCCATTGGTGGGTATTGTGTGAGGAGTTGGTGGCACTGCTCTTCTGAGCTGCTGGAGGGTGAACCCAAGAGTCTTTGTTTTCCCGTTCAGAACACTCATTGTAGAATAACGATGATATAATGAAAACTAATCAAGATATTTGTTGTGAGAACTTAGAAGTGCTCCATACAACTTGTGATGGCAATAGTCTCTGCTATATCTTCGATATTGCTTGTAGATGCTGATTATTTTCCCAAGTCCTTCCTTATATACATAGTATTCTTACCTCAATTTTGTAATGCAGTTTTTTAAAGAGAAACTAAAAATTTCATGTTAGCATATTTCATTCAATGCATTATGGATAACTTGCTCTTAGGAGTTTGCATGCTTGAATTTGCATTTCAATTGAGAACAGAAGTTGATGTTTCACATTTTTGTTAAATATTTGCAGCAATAACTGCATGGAAAACCAAGTGGCAGTGGCAGTCACCACGCAATTCAAGGTATGCATCATAATACTGATGAATGATTTTGTAAGAATACTTGTCGCTGCCCTTGCTAATCTTAGTCCTGTTAAAGAGCGGGACTTAAATGCAGAAAGGTATGATTAGAAGGTGTTAATAAACTTATTTATGTTTATATCCCGAACAAGCGAGTCAAACATGTGACACTATTAGTTATCTAGGAAGCCAGTACTATTCCTGCTTCAATGGCTAGATTACAGAATTCTGAAGGATACTTTATGACACTGTTGTAGTGGAAGGTGGAGGTTTTGGAGTTAGCACAATATTTGGCTGTAAAGCTGAAAGAAGTATCAAAGTAAATCAGATTGTGTAAATTGTCTTTCTTTGCTTTATGCAATTAACATATGAAAGATACGACTTGTTTGTTTCTCAGTTTGGAGAGGGTGTGTGGATATTTCTATTACATCATTATTTTTTTTTTACCCTGGAATAATTCAGTTTACTTCAGTGGAACTGGCACCTAATTGTATCAACGTGAGAATCAAAGTACTGATGGATATAAGAGAAAGCCTTAACAGAAAGCTTTATTTATGGTCAGTGATAAAAAAGCAGTATAAACCCTGCTTGGTTCCTGTAATGGTATTATTAGAAACATATTGAATCACTGTAAGGTGAACAGTCCTTAAAGAAAAATATTAAAAATAGTGCATGAAAATGGAGTAAAGCTAAGCATTTAATGTGATCGGCTTTTTGCTCAGTTTTATTCAAAAAGATATATGGCCTAGTTTTGCTTTAGAGAGTCATTGACAAAAAGTTTGTTGCAGAAGCCAAATGTATAAGGTGTGGTGAGGTGAAGAACTGTTTGTAAAATGGAGACAGAATCAGAAGTGAATTTTACAACAAGCAGTCTTGGGCTTTATAAGCATCAAAAGTTTGAGGTACTTCTTGAAAAAAACATGGAAACAAAGGTAATCTTCCATTAAATCCTAATAAATTGAAAGCATAGCTCTCTAAGTTCTCCTTCTGCATGAGCACAGTAGGAAGCACACGCTTCCACTGAAGTTAAATCAGCAGAGCTGGACAGCAAACGCTGAGGAGATGGTCTAAAAAACTGCGGTTGCTTTCAGAAGAGCTCTGCTTCATTGTTAAAACATGTCATTTTACTTTATTTTGTGTCATTATTCTTTATTTTGAAGAATGTTTTAAAATAAGTGTATTTTGCTCAGAATGAGATTAATCAATGAACATAAAAACGTAAGAAAATATATACTGACTAGTTAATTAAGCTTCACTCATATGAAATGCATCATGCTTGTAACGAACCGCCTTGTAATTCCCACTAAGATGTTCACCCACCGTTGATGTTAGACTAGTAGATTTAAAGATAAATGTATGCACTATCTATAATTCTGAGTTTAAGAATATGTAATTAGTAAATTGGGGTAAATAGTTGTACTAATAGTTGTACTAATTCCGACTAAGAAATAAAACACAAACATAACAATGTATATTACTTAATATTTTTCTTATTAATTATTTTTTTTTTTACTTACAAACCGGTAGATATCAAGCCTGTTTTCATGGTTGTAATTTAATTCTACTGTTCTGTAGAGCACCCCTGTGCTATAAATCTTAAACTAAACTACCTGATATGTTTACACTGAATTTTATTAGATTCTTACTCATCTCAGGAATTGCTCTTCATTTTTGTTATTTGTGTCAGTTGTAAGGCAATTGTTTCAGGAATATCTGGTAACAGTTGTGGGAAACACAGCACTCCTGTCAGGAACCCAAACCTTAGTATGGAAGGAAATAGGTGAAAGGAATTAATCTGTCCAGAAATCCCATTTAACTGTGTATTGGAATATTTTTTTTCTTTTTCCCCCAGATAATTCCTTACTTCACTAAGTGTGGCTATGACTGCCTACAGAAAACCTAACAAACTGTGTACAGAGGGAAGCCAATAATTAGTTGAGTATTTACTATCCTTGAGTCAATATTCAATGCAAACTAAGCAGAAACTGCCCAGTGTTTTCTGTTGCATTATGTATATTCAGCAGACTTTCCCCTGTATGTTTGCAACAATGTGTGAAAATAAATGTTTTGGTATACAGATATTTGAGTATCAAAATCCTGTTAAAAAGCAGATGACTTTGGTCTTAGATGACATTATGTACACTGTCTCACAAATTTTGCCTGTCATATTCCTCCTCTTAAAAGTTGAAGTTTTATGCTTAGTACAGGAATGCCGCAGTTCAGTAATTAGTTATTTTGTAACTACTTCCCAGGGTAAAGCTCTCAACAAAAAGGAAGAAAGAACAACTGATGGGATGTCAGGCTGCAGGAGGAGGTACGTTCCAGAACCATGGGAGAAACTTGAAGAGAGCAGTTTCAGAGTGATATTTCTCATTTCTTTCAAAATAGGGTAGAAAATTAAGTAACTTACTCAACAGCTCTGTAGTTCTCAATGCGATTATTAACCATTTTGTATTACCTTTTAGCACAATTTCTCTCCCATGAAAAGCTTTTTCAGCTGTGCAAGACTTGTTTCGATGTGATTGTTCTTTCTTTTAGAGATCCTCGCAATCAATTCAGTTGGAAGATGTGTGTGTTTCCTCCTTGCTGCTCTACTTGTGATGGTATGTATTGCTGCTGCGGTGGCTCGTGTCATCACAGAGTATGGTAAGAGTTCTTACTTCTTTACACTGTAGTATTTCTCTAATTCCTGTTCTTTGAGTTTTGCTGCAAGCATCCTTTTAGATGATAAAAGATCACATGAAAGAGACTACATTTTAGGTGTCAAACTCTCTTGAGTTAGCTTAAGAAACTCCAGATGTGGCTCTATTAGTGTTTTCATTTACATCAGTATTGTGCTTTTGAAGGGAATTGCCCGCTGGCCTCACTACGATTTGGTTTGTATTGCGGGGTGGTTGAGGAGTGCAGCCTTGGTTCTCTCAGATGAAATTAAACTGTAAGACGTGCACTAATGATAACATAGTCCAGCCAGTAATGGGGTATGGAGACAATGGGACTGGACTAGGGCCAGGCTGCTGGATTCCCCTGAAATAGTGCAGAAATCTGTTCCTTGGCCCCAGTTGTTTTGCTCTGTAGCCTCTGCTGTTCTGCTGTGCTACATGCTAATGCAGGCCTGGCCTTTTTCCTTCCATTGTGTTTTTCCTAAATGGAGAGTAAATATTTAGTCCCTTGAACACTTGTAAAAAGAGCAAATCATTTAGAGTGTGGACAATTTTTGGCTAGCCCTTTCCTCTTTAGCAAACGTCAACTGGGGTCATGTAAGCATTTTGTTGTTTGTTTGCTTAGCACTTTTTCTTACAGTATTAGTTTTGCAGAAAGGCTAACAGACTAAGTACCATGCATCTGCTACCCTCTTTTCATCAGCTTGTAATGCAAGGCTGTCCCTTGGCATAGCTGACCTTAAAGCTGACCTAGCTACTGAACACTGCTTTGCTAAATTATTTTGTACATTTTTGGAGAGATGAAGTCTAGATAAGCTGTCTAAGTTCAATAGGAAGATGGGAATCTAAGCTCTAAATTCAATTTTAGTTCACTATTTTTGCTTTTCACACTTTTGTACAAAGGCATCTAAATTATTCTAGAAAAAAGTCAGAGGCACAGAGTCAAATTTTGTTTACATTATTTCTAGAAATACTGACACTTTAAAAGATCATATGGTGTCAGTGTCTTTTTTGTTAAATAGATTTATTTAGAAGGCAATTCTTATATCAGGTGCAGCTACAACTATGTGTTAAAGTACTGGATATATATCCAGAAGTGTGTTTTCATCACACTTTT
The DNA here is from genome assembly GCA_013400055.1 of Nycticryphes semicollaris. Taxonomy (NCBI): domain Eukaryota; kingdom Metazoa; phylum Chordata; class Aves; order Charadriiformes; family Rostratulidae; genus Nycticryphes; species Nycticryphes semicollaris. Next base: position 345,495 of record VXBJ01004720.1, read on the forward strand.
TTGCTGAACTCCTGCATGAGGGCTGCCAGACTGATGGTATTCTAACATATGGGAGAAAAGGTGAATTGCTGAAAAAGGTCCTGTACAATGACTTGCCACTCAAAAAGCAGGAGCAGATAGCTTGATTTTCCTCAGTTCACACACAGCAGTGGCATCGTTTGATGTTTCTTGTAAAAGCATGAGAAACCACAATAATGTGGAAAATCTGCTCACTCTTGCAGCAGAACTCATCTGCAGGGAGATCAGTCCTCTGTACCAAATACATGGTGGTTTCTTTCAATGAGGTGAGTTCCCAAGATACTTTACTGAGTGCTCTGAACTTCTGTCCCAAGTACTGTCTTATGAAGGATGTTGAGAACTTCTGCAGAGACCTTTCTGTTTCATGCAATGAGGTGCATGGTGAGAAATAGGAAATTAACAGGTGTCTGGTTCTTTCCAACTGAGGATGGAAAGCGTCAATAGCTGAACAAACAGTAGGGGACTGTAGCTAATGGGACATATCTAATGCAAGCTTACTTATTTGAAATAAATCCTGAACAAAACATTTCTTAAGTTGTGGCAAATGAAGAAGTGACTTCCATATAAGAAATTAAATAAGAAATTTGTGCTCAAATAAAACTATCAGTCAGAAGTAACTGGTTGTATAAGGACCAGAACACAGTCCATCAACAATTTGGAGGTACTGCTCTCTTTCATGTAGAGCCTGTGAAGTTAACTGATGGGAGTCTCAGGTGCAGTTAAGCAGCACAGGTTTTCCAACATGACTTAAAGGCTGGTTTTGTAATTCTGATGCTTTTTTTGAGTTACAGTGTGCATTTAAAGCATGTTTGATATGCTGTTGTAGGAAAAATGTAGCTTTAACATCGAGTGATTAACCTCACCCTTCAGTGTGTCTACATGTCAGTAACCACCGATGTGAAGTTGTGAAATGTTTGCTGTAGAAAACCATTTGTGTATCAACAAACCCAAGCAGGATCTTTGTACATATGTACTTTCTCTTCTGTATCACGATCATGTGACTTTGAAAAAATATGTTTTTTCTTAGGAATTACTGACAGTTTACTTGAAGGGAATGCCCCTTCACCTCCTCAAAAAAACCAAACAAACTCTGCAATGACATCTAATCTTACCGGAGTAAAATTTGAAGTATTGTATGCTCTCTTCAATAAAAGAGAGCCCAGAGGCCCTAGTCTTAAATAAAACACAAGAATGTAATCACAGCCTGCAGTAAAATACTTTCAGATAACCTTGCAGCATAATTTGTGTGGAAATGTCCTTTCTCTTTAAACGAAAGCAGATTAAAAGGAAGTAATTTCCTTCTTGTGTGCTTTATTGAAACTACATCATTGATCTTTGATATTTATCATATTGTTTTAAGAGTTTCAGTAGTTTTAATCTAGAATATAATTGCAGATATGGATTGGAGGTGTGATCTGAGCATGGCAGGAGCCTTCATTACAGAAGAAAAACCTAACAATTAGCACTTCTGCAACTAAGGAATATTTGCTGGGAGAAAATGCTGATGTGCAAGTCCCTCAGGACTGAGGTTGGTGCTCGTTGTATAAAAATGTAACTAGTTCTTTTGATTGTATTATATTGGATATTTTAAATAGGGAAAAGGGTGGATAACTACCATGGATAATGAAAAGCTAGAAGAGCTTTTGACGATGATAACAGGTGAGTAAAAATTTCCACTTACAAATTCTTAAGTCTTTCCATTGAATAATATAATTTATTATATAAGCAAAATACCAACAGCAACTGTAGTTTGGGTTCTCTATTTCACTTTTTCCATGATGAACATATAAAAATTTCATTTCCTGGTAACATTAGAGAATGAATCAGAATAAGACATTTAACCCACAGTCTACACTCTTCAGCTATTGCTTCTATGTACATGTATCTGGAATGAATCTTGGCCTAACATCTGCCCCATCACTATTTTATACCACAAATTCCCTGTGGAATTTTAATATACATAACCTATATAATACAAATAAATTTGGAGATGGCTGTGATACTCTGTACACATAATTCAATGCATACAATTCAAAAGATGAAGTATAACAAAGCTGCAAACTTTTTCACCACTTTCAGAAAAATCTCAGTTTAAGTTAGTTTTAATAAAATAGAAAAATATCAATCACCAGAAGACCAATAGATCAGCACTGGAAAAGGGGGATATTTGGAGAAAGGAGTCCTCAATTAATCATATTCCATTGGAAACATCCATTACCATACAAATGCAGCTCGCTCTCGTAACATTCTGACACCAAAACGCTGCCATTCTCGCTGATATATCCATAGCTCTTGAGTTGTATCAAGACAGGCTAAAACAGCACCTCCTTTCCATGCAATTAAGCGGGGATCCATATCCTAAATTCAAAACACAATTTTATATAATCACTAGTGTAAATTTGCATAGTTCTCCTACCCTGTATTCTAATTTTTTCAACAGTATTCACCACTTAGATAGAATCTTGGGGTGAGGGGAGGAGAAGAAATTTTTCAAAGTTATTCAGGAAAAAATAGTGAGATAAAAACATGGAAAGAATTTTTTTTTAGAAGATGCCTCCTAGGCATGTCATGGAAATCCTGCCATCAGCAATGGAGGCTCTAAAAAATGCTTGTTTTGATTTTACAAATTTTGCCTGATTTATGTCAAATGAAAATTGCTCTTTTAATGCCATACTTTCTTTTACCTTAATAGTAATAACTGCCCTCCCCCCCCCAACCAACACAATCTCTTGCTGAGTAGACAGGTTAACTTCATACTGTTTCTTAAGAATATGGCCTTTAGCTAATAAACACTTCAGTGATCCATACTATTAACACTCTTGCTATACCTCTAACTTCCTGCCCATAATTGGTGAGTGCTGTGTTATGAGCTGAAAGCTCTCCTAAACTTCCTCAGATAGCTGACTGAAAGAATAGATATTTTTAATCTTTTGAAGATTTCATATTTTTATTAACCATTTAGCTATTGGTTAACAGTATACCTTAGGTCTTGTGATGACTTCAACATTTTCGACCACTCTTCTAAAAGAAGGTGGCATTTTGTTAAGAATTCGGTGCTGAAGAAACTCCTGTGCTTTATGAAACATAAGGCCTCCTCCCACTACTAAGATGGAGCTGTACATCTTCTTTTTTGTATCATCAGATGCTGGAATGAATAGATATATAGAAAAAAGATCCGATTTTTAAAGTTAATATAGCCCATATTTGTACTATAAGGAGTTTAGTGCAAGTCTAACCTCATAGTTTTTGCTTTTAAAAATCCTCTATACCTTGGAGATTCAAAACATCTAGCTCAAGAAACCTCAACAAAGATCCAAGTATAAGGAAGAGTGTAGGTACTCTAGAAATGATAAAACTTGTATCTCACTTAGGTAAAATACAGGAGTTACCATAAATCCACACCGACATGCATATTTTACATATTTGTACAAATGTAGCTCTTACCACAGCAGTCAATACTATGAAGAATGGCTTTGTCAAGGCCCAAGGCTTTGCCTTCAAAGTGAGAAATAGCTGTTTTCCTGGACATGTGTGCAGTTAAAGGTTCCTCTGAATCATTTCCAGGTATCATACAATCACTCTGGGAAGATCCCAGTTCCACTTCTTGTGGGTAGATCCTCTCTGAAATGTCTGAGGCTTGGCCTCTCAACTCTGCCTCAAACGCACCAGGCTTCGACATGGATTTTCTATCAGCCGTAGCTTTTGCAGACTTAAAAATGAGAAAATAAGTTAAACTATGAAAAATGCATAAACATCTTCTGCAGGTTACTGAACAATATAGAGACTTAACTAAACACCACTGTACTTCCTTTTTGCACGGAAAGGTTAAGCATTGCATTATTACCTCATGTAATTTCCATTTTAATCTCTACTTACAAGGTAAGGGTTTTATTTTGAAGTCCATCAGATTTATCAATATCTTAATGTGAAGCCTTCTTAGACTCTGAATATAGACAGTTCTAATTAAAGCTTGCTTGTCCAGACATCCCTAATTCCTTACTCTAAGTTTATTTGTTAATGCTTCTGATCCAGATAACAACAAACTTTGGTCTCTGAGATGAGCTAATGAATCCTGATTTCATTCCCCAATTAAATCACGCTTCATGAAAAAGAAAACTAGGATTCACACACCTGCTCCTGCTTACTTTGTGTGGCTAGCAGGTAATGCTCATCATGAGGATCCTCAGGGTCACCTTGTGACCTGTGTTGCAAAGTTGTCATTTTTTGTCCAACAATTCCAAAAGTTGATGGATAAAACAGAGCCATTGGAGCCTGAAAAATGAGAGAATTGGCATGGGTTTACAACATAGTTTTGGGGGTTTTGGCATTTACTGTAAGGAAAAAACCAACCTTGTTCTATTTTTCTCACAATTCAAATTTAAATATATTTTTTTTCCCCCCAAAGGTTTTCCAAAAGCCTAAAGTGTCTTCAGATTATATATATAGAATTTAAAAAACAACAACAAAAAGACACTTGTACACAAGTTTCTGTACAGATTCTGGCATTGTATGATAAATAAGCCCTTAACTGCAGTTTGTTACAAAATGAGAAAATTCAGTGGTGAGCAGCAAAATTTGCAAAATTAGTATTCATTCCTTGCACTTGAAGGACAAATATAATGTAGTTGAAAGATAAATATAATTTCTGGCTAAAGCTAGTTAGGAAGTCTTGTGCATCCACTAGTGCTGCATTAGGCCTATTCATACATAAAGTCATTAATCAACACACATATGTTCAGAATAATCCATAAATCATGTGGTCTTAATAGCACCAGGCCAATCCAAAGTGAGGTGCTGAGCCTGAATGCTGATTATAATTCTTGTATTTTTTTAAAAAAATCACCTGTAATTTTTCATCCCCTAATCGGAACTGGTATAATAAAGCTGGAGAATCTGGATGCCGAATTTGGAACTCATGATCTTGCAATCCAGAGATATCCTAGGGTCAAAAACAACATAAGTAAAAAGTTATATCTTTTATATCTCTCTGTCAAGCCACATAATCTATTAAAACAGTAGGAAACAACAAAAACGTAACAAAACTCTTAAGACTGTGAATTTCATGTACCTATTCTTGAATTCTTTTTAAAGTCCCTTCCCCCTAGCACGATCTGCCAAAACAGCTTTTATGCATGCCTGAGTCTCTAAAATGAGGGTTTGTGCAGAAAGAAGAGACCTGCTGGCAGATCTTAAAAAACTGAAGTTGAAAACTAGCAAATATGCAGCTACTATCAGCTTCTTTGAGTAATATGAACAAAGAAACTACCTTTGCAGCAGTTGTGATTCCTTTTGATTAGAAGAAAAATAAAACAAGTGACAAATACTTCAAATCTAAAGCTTCTCCACTTCTGCCAGTATTCTACTAAGCAAAATATTACATTTATTTCAGTTAAAAGCAATTGGAGACTCAAAAAGGTTCCCCTGAGTAGCATTCTGTCAAAGAAAAAAAAAAAATTACTGGGAGAATACACTATTTTCCCTTCTCACCTGGTCTAGATGACAAAACGTCTCCTTTAGGTGCTGAAGCAGCAGGCAGTCCAGTTTATTGGTTAACTGACAGTCCCTGTATGGGAATCCCGCTCGTTGCATAAGCCAGTAAAAACACCTTGACACATCAGATCCTCCATATGCAAGGCACAGCCTAAAGCACAGAGAAGGAAAAGATTATTTTATTTATTTGCTGAAATACTGTCCTTCTTAATGTTCCCTGCATACAAGGAACATTTTAGCCATGCTGTGATCATGACTTCCACAGTTTGCAGAGGACAGTATCAGTTCTGTTTTCTTCCTTTAAAGACACCCAAATTTTTTAAGGTTCATGTTGTAGAATGATGACCCTGTTGCATTACTCACAACAGAAAACCACTGTTATTTAGAGAAAAATTTTCATATTTTTGAAGTCCAGTCTTTGGTAAGCAAATAGCATATGCTTATAATAGTTCTGTATATTAAAAGATACCTGGTGTTGCGATGGGAAACACCATCTTCTACACAGCAAACACTTGTCTTCTGATCTCCCACGTCCACTATACAGGCACTGCTTAAACCACTTCCAAAGGTAGCACAGACAGACTCCTGGTGTACAACAATTCCTAGCAATATGAGAAAAAAAATATATCCAATTTATGCACAGCTTCAGACCATGTTACCAACATTTAAATGACAGCTTAATGTCTTTTAAAATTTACTACTAGTCTGAGTCTGAACTAAAAGCCTGTATATTTAGTAAAGTTTGAGGGGGCTGGGGGACTTACAAGATTTGGGTTTTTTTGGTTCGGTAAGCCCTTAAAGTCCTGAGAAAAGCTAAGAGCAGGCATATATTCATACGCTCTTACATTTTGCGAGATTAAAGATACTGCCTCCAGATTTTACTTGTTTTTTTTTTACCAGTATTGCAGGGTCTTGGTTATCAGATACACATGAAGCATTTTCCTAATCTTTTTCTAGTTTTCATCAGGTATCATTACCACTAGCATTTTAGATATACACTTTAAGTAGTTATAAAGCAAGGTCAAATTTCACCCTCTGCTTTCCTTTCAATCTGCCTTAAACTTCATAAAAGAGTACTTTTGTGTCTGTAACACAAGCCCATACCTCCACCTGAGAAGTACTGAAGGTTGCAGTCTACCCTTCTGGCCAATGAAGGAAAAAAATAGCTCAACTGAGCTGCGTATTGTAGATAAAGACTAAGTGAAATTACGGGTTTAAAGGCAAAGGTTTTAGATAAATTAAGAGAATTTTGTTATGTTGTATAATTAGTTAATCTCTTCACCAAATTATGTTTAGGAAATGGCACTTTTAAGAGTTATTAATTGTACTGACTTTCACTTTCATGTATCAGATGAGTATGAAGCTTTGTATTTTTTTCTTAGTATTCTTCCTGTTCCTCTAAATCTAACTCATTTCTGCCACAAATTCTTCTATCCTAGTGCCAGTACTTTTTTTTTACATAGTATTATGACTATGGTAACTGTTCACATTACTTCTATGCAAAAACTGGGAAGGAATCAAACAAAGTATGATTTAGACCCATTCTGATTAGAAACTATAATGGCCAATATGGCTTGTTCATTTTAACATGATGAAACAAATCAAAGATATATATCCGTATGTGAACAAAATTTAGATCACGTGAGATCAGTCTGTTTTTTTGCAGGATTTATTTACCACCTACTTAATTCTTTCTGATGGGAAGTCTCTTCTTTTTGTAAAACGAGTGTCTTCCATTAGACAGAGAAAAGCAGGTTCACTATTTAAGAATAATACCTATATTCTGCTGAGAGTAATACCTAAAAACTCTGCAATTTGTACTGATTAATTATTAAACAGCAGTTTTAATCTCCAACACCTTAAAATTATACATCATGTACTTTTGAAGTCTAAGAATCTTAATGCTGTGTAGAGTTAACATTGTGCATTTTAGAAATACTTGAGAAATCAGACTGTTGATACTTTTATCTCAGCTGATGTGAGAAGCTCACGGTTGGAATACAGGGAACTTGTTTGAATGCCAGCCAACCATTTTGCCCCATTAAGAGAGACAGTTATGGGACTAGCAAAAGATGAAAGGTGCTAGTCCCAGCCAAACTGGGATTGATGTGAAAAAAAATGTGCCCCAAAGGAAAAAAAAATAAAAATCTTTATGCTATTAATTATTAAGTGCTTGCTTATGCATGGTTTTACCTGAGAACCCCATCTTCATTAGGATCATATTTACTAGTTCTTTCACATGTTGTTTATTGTAGATATCTGGAATTAGTAAAATGCATCTGTAATACTGAAGATAAGAACAGTAAATTAAACCCAGCTCTCAAATTAAGTTTGTCTTTGCTTTCTTGCATACCTGATGCTAAGGAAGAAAGCATAACATGAAAGTTATTAAAAGACGCAAAATTATGGAAAGGGGAAGGTTTTTAATAATTTGAAAAGTGAGTTCAGAGTAAGTACCAAGTTAAGAGTTTATAGGCCACTAAAATGTTTAAAAGTACATCAGATATGAGAAAAACACCTGTTCTGCAAGGAGAAGAAATTTACGCTAGTATCAGGCACCCCTTTCTCACTTGCCTCCTTTTTAGCCAACACAAAAAAACCAACCCCAGACTAAGACTGTGAAATTTCTATAATAGGATTTCCAAACCTCCTTGGTACTTCTATTAACAACCTTTGTCTTAAAGACCTGTACGAGATTCCAAATGAAGTCCATGAAGAACCATGCTCATCAGCAGTAGAAAGAATTTATTCATTATAAAGAAAGCCACCTGTAAGAGGCTACCAGTAACAGCAGGTTGCGTCTCTTTTATAGTAATGTTTACAGAAGTGGATACAGCCCACATTAATGTGTTTGGAGCTCACCTTCAAGTCTTTCAGTGGTATTTCCAGATACTTTTGTATTGCATGTGACCATATAACTTCAAGGTCTGCTAATACGGCTGTGAGGGAGCCACCAGGTCCTGTGTGGAGATTCAACTGCCCTCTTCTAATAGGCCAATGTATATTGTAAGAATCCAGTGGATTAATGTATAGTGCCTGAAAATAACAGATGATGTTCCCAAAAGGTTAGGTTGCTTTTCCCAAAAGGTAACAAATACTCAGAAAGTATTTCAGAAGCAGATACGCCAAGACACGGAGCAGCACTCAGACCCGTATGACAGCAAAATAGGCCATTTCTTTTTAACAGGGCTTGATTATAAAGCATTAAAATTAAAAAAGACATTAAATACATGGTTCAAACTATTGGAATTTTCGTATCCATGGATGTAACAGTATGTTTTTCCCATATTTCAAATTAGTAATGAAAATAATTTAAAGACTCTTTGAAGCTCATGAATACTTAATTACTTGGCAGTGATTCCACGTACTGATCCTTTTATCAGTTTCTTGCCTTTTCTCTGAATTATACCACACGGGCCAAGTTCTCACCTGGTCCCTACAGGAACACTGATTTATAGCAGCAAGGATCCAGGTTACTTGCTGGGTAAATGCGGGAAACTGTCTGGTCTTGCTGAATGATAATAAGTAATCAGTTAGTCCATAGTAAAGTTTTTCATGTACTGCTTAACTAAATTTAGATGCTTTTCAATACATACTAACATATAGCAAGCTGCTGCTGCTTACACAGTCACATTAAAACACAATACTGAGCTTCATTTCAGCAGGAAATTGAATCTTACCTCTTCTCCTACCAAAAATTCAGGATGATTTGATGTGTTTGTCCATTTGGCCCCAGAGCTGTGATCTAAAATAGCTGGCCGCATCTGTCTGTTGTATGACCTGGCCTAAAATGTAATCAAAACAAATGTTGTTGATGAGTATTTTACCAATTGCTTTTTATGCATGAAAGAAAAAAAGAAACACCCCTCCCCACCCCAGCCCTTGAAGAACCATTTTAAATCTTCATTTTCTCAGTTCTTCAGAGTTACGTCACACAATAGCGTGCTGTATAAAGGATATCTTGTCTTGTTTACTAAAACCCAGCATCACACTGAATGACTATATGAATGAACAATTTAATAAAATCTTGAGTTACCTGATCAGGTGACACCGGAATACGCCTTGCGCCATTTGACATCTTTTTGGACCATATTGCTTGGTCCACCATTTTAAGGCCATTTTGTCTCTGCTCAGTACTTTCAGGTTTCTAAACAAAACACACAAATATGCCATGTAAATACTTACTTTCTAACTAGATGTCTGCATACTGGTAATACTGCAGCTATTATTAAACCATGACATCATTACTGTAGTTGATAGACTGTAGAAAGGAGAAGGTTTGTACAATGTAAAATGAATGTATGCTTATTTTTAAAGAAACTCTTTTTTATGCTAGAGTTCCCAACACTTATTTGGCTAAGTCAACTTGAATCTTTAAACTGATTGTAAAGGCTGCTGGACTTGATCTCAAAAATGCTGAGCTCAGGACATTATCTAAAGAAATACTAAGCAGAAGCACAAATGTTTAAATAGATCTCAATTATTTAAAGGTGAGATTTAATATTAGAGACACTGATTTATGATTTATTTGTATAGATTCAAATTATGAATAAGATCACTACATCTATTTTTTGAGCAGGCTGGACTAAAATTATTTGCTACATTATCCAAGTTACAAACCAACTTGTAACCAATGCATTCACCAATGGAGCGGTCTGGTTCTAGTTCTGCAGCTGTCATTCTATAAACAGAAACACTGGGTGTTGTATCAGACAGAGAGCAGAGAAATCCCCGTGTACAAACCCTCAACTTAGCAACTTTTTAGATTTATTTCACTGTGAACAGATCAACTAAAATGCAAATATGGAATGGTGCACATCTAGTGACTATGGGAAGGTGGCACCTACAGCACAGTAAAAGAGAAAAAAAAGTTTGTCTTGAGACATATTCTTTGAAAAAAAAAACCCAAACCATAACGCATGAGGGGAAGATGCACATTATACAACAACAACAAAAAGCGATAGAAGTACATAATTAAAGCATCCATTTTAGCACGTTCGGTGCGTGTCCCGGCTTACATTGAGCCCGTCCCGCAGGAGCCAGCTGTCCCTGTAGGCCGCCTGTCCCTGCTGCTTGTGCCGCCGGGCGATGACATGGGGGATGCCCACAGGCAGCGTGTCGGTGGCCCTCCCGAGCCGCAGAGTGGTGGAGCCGGGGTGTATCACCACGATGAAGTTGCTCTGGATTTGCTGAAACAACGCGCACGGCAGTCAGCCCGTTCGGCCTGTCCCCCCGTGCCGGGCCCTTTAAAAGGCCGAGCCAAGACGACCCCCCCCCCCACGCCCTGAAGGGCCGCCGCAGCGGCAGCCCTGCCCCTCGCCGTTCCCGGGGCGGCCGGGCCTCACCTCTTGCAAGGACTCGGGCACGGCGGCGGGGACGATGGGCCGCTTGACGCCGCGCTGCTCCCGTTCCCGCTCGCGTTCCTTGTCCTTCCCATTCTCCGCTTCACCCTTTTCCGCCTGGGTCATGCTCCCGGCCGGCTGAGCACCGCCGGGCGGAAGACGCTCCTGCGAGGGACGAGCGGCGCCGAGCCCAGCCTCCGTGCTGGGCGGAAGCGGGCGGGCCCACGACCGGCGCCGCCCCTCAGGCAGGTACTGCTGGGGGCCTCAGCGGGGAAGAGCTTTCCGGCCCAGCCGGCCCCTCAGGCAGGGACCGCGGGAGGTGGCTTGGCGGCCCAGCCAGCCCCTGAGCGCCTGCTCCTGCCCGGGGCTCTGCACTGAGGGCAGGAAGCAGAGAGCCCGTACAGACCTCCGCCGCTGAGGGAGGTCTGAGCCAGCGGCAGCCAGGCCGTGTCGTGTGGGCTGTTACAGCGGGCGGGGCAGGGAAGAAGATAATAGTCTTAAAAAATATTGTCTCTAAAAATATCACAGTGCAGCTGATGTGTGCAATGCACCTGTGAAGAACTAATGATGACTGACTAACCTGTATGCACCTGATCTGTGCGCTCCTTCATGACCGATGAAGACATGATGTGTGAGTGGAGTTGAGGAAGGTGTGCTTATTAGGCTGAAGGCTCCTGTTCACATAAAGTTCAGAAGATAACTTTGGTAACTCTAAAAGGTTATTTTGTGTTGGGTATGTGGAACAGGAGTGGGAGCCACCAGAACGAGTGATTTCACGATAACCAGCAATTAGCAAAAGCCAATTGATTAATAAGTGCTTATCTTCACCAAGAGGTGGTGTTGGATGTTTGTCCTGGTTTGAGCAAAACAGAATTAATCTTTCAGTAATCTTATTTTTCAGTAAGGTCTCTTCTAATGCTAGGGATAACCACATTTTTAGAAGACTCTAGTGTCTGAATTTTTGAAAGTATTTACACTGAGCTCTGGTGTGTGGGTTTCAAGATCTCAGTGTTTTCAAGCCTTGCCAGGTGCAGGGATGAGGAGGAGCGAGACCCGGGCACTTGACCCAGGCTGGACAACAGGATTGTTTCCTACCATGAATGTCATGTTCAATTTAAATTAAAGTTGGCTGAGAAGTTCTCTCTCTCCCTCGATGGCTGCTGTCCTGAGAACCCCTCGCCCTGGTGCTGGACCCCTGAGCCCTTCCCTTTCTCCTGAGTGATGGTGCTCAGAGAGCCCATTATTTGCTGTCCCCTGCTGGCAGTGCACAGCTTCCTGCTGATAGAATGGGGTGAGTATAATCCTTGTCTGTTTCATGTTGGTATCGGGATCAACATTGGTTCTTTAGTACTATCAACGTTAATTATTTAGTCTTATTCTATTAAATCTGTTTATATTTCAACCCTTGGGTTTTCTTATTTATTCCCAATCCCCCTTTCTGGGTGGGGAGGGATCCTCAGGTGATAGAATAATTGTCTACACAACAATTAATTGTTGTGGGTTCTTCAAACCGTAATAATGTTATATTTTCCTGCTAAAAAGACTATTACAAAGGTTTAAGTAAAAAAAAAACTTGCAGTGGCACCTTGCAGAAAATAATTTAATCTGGATTCTTGGCAGTTAATCTTTTTCTCAAATAGATGCAGCTCTTTCCAAGTGAACAAAAAAACCCCAACCCAACAAAAAAACCCCATGAACAACAGAAACTCTCATCTTGAAACGGGGTAACTTAGTTTAACGGTAGTTACTGCTTGAAAGAAAGTAACTCTTCTTGTGTTTAGCACTCAATATTTCGAGTTCACTACCTTTTTTTTTTGTGCAAGAACGCCTAATTTTATTAAAAAGAAGTATTATCAAAATTTGCATGGCAAATAGGCTTGTACATTTGAGTAAGTTTATAATGGAGATGGAAACAGTTTCAAGAGGTGTTTATAAAACACCTATGTTATTAAAACTCATTATGGGCCTTAAGGAAGCAAGTTTGTAAAAGGCAAACATCATAAACCAAAATAATTTGTAAGTTGCATTTTAAAAGTGTTTTTAGAGTATCATTAATATAATGAAAATACAGCAAAGTACAGAACGTTAGTACTGACAAAACCAGAGTAAATACAAAATCTACTAGGAATAGGAAGCACTGCTTTATGTCTGACTCTTGAGGGACATTCTGTATCAAATATGTATTCTTCCTCATTTAAACAAAAAAGGGCTTACTGTACTTCAGACTTTTTTTTTCTAAAAAGAATGAGAAAAGTCAGTCTTGTGACAAGCCAAATATAATTTACTTATTACTTTGCAACTACAGTAAAATGCTCAGAAACTATACAAAGACTGTAGACAGTAAACGTGTATTTAATAAAACTGCTGTTCAGTTACACCAGATCCTTAAAGAAGGAGTTCCCAGTACAACTTCATTAATCTGCTTATATCACAGAACAGTTTCCAGTTAGACATACACATTCACAACTTTCAAACTCATTTGGTCCATCCCTAAACTCTTTCAGCTTGCAGATGTGTATGCTCTTGCCTGCCTCTTCAGCAGGCATTTACCTAGAAGGTAAAAGTAATTACAGTACATTTAAAGACAAGAGGAAAAATGATGTAACAATTTTTAAATGCAATTGTTTTTAATTTGGCCAAATGACACATGCTAAAGGCTTGCAAACTTCTCTTCCTGAGCAGAGAATATCTTGCCATTATTACCCAAAAAGCCTCCCCAGGCCTTTTGCTGGCCTCATGTCCAGTCCAGTCAAAAAGAAAAATACTCCATCCAAGTGAAGAAAAAAAAAAAAAATAATAATGGAGAGAAGCTTATCCTTTTTCTTGGGAACTGAAATACTGGTGTATGTTCTTTTTGTAATATCAGCTTTTCCCTACAAGATTTAAAAGTATTAACAGCCAGTATGTCTGTTTTTTCCGCTAACTTTTGTTACGGTATCAATGGGGAGTGATTAATGAAAAAGAAGTATTGGTTGCTTAAGTCTTAAAGTAAATTAAACCATACTATATATACATTCAGTGTTAGATGAAACACCCACCAGCCAAACTAATTAACAGAAGAGAATTCAAGTTCAGGCAGCTCTAAGAAATGTAATGATTATGACTTTTAAAGTATTTTTTGCCCCCCCTTTTAAAGCAATTCTCATTTTTATCCTATACTAGAATTCAAGATTGGCATAACTACACCACTGTAACTGGGAAAAAGATTTTTACTAATAGTCTTTTATTAACATTATCAATTTTCCTTGTTTTCTGTTGGTAAGTATTTACTTTAAGCAAGGGAAAAGTCACATGTCATATGATAACCATTAGAAATGCAAACAATTTCTGTCACAACTGATCTGGACAGGACTTCAAATTGGCAGCAAAAAAAAATTCTAAGTATCTCTTGCATTGGGTGTGTTCAAAGACCTTTGCTACACTGTGTACATCCACTTCTATACAAAAGCAGAAGCTCACCAATTCTGAGCTGAAGCCTATTAACACCCCTCTTTATTTTTTCTCCCATTTACTGAAAGCCTTTAACCACTTTGATTCTGTCCCTGTTCTGGTAACTTTTGCAAAAGGAGGACAAAATGCAGCATTTCATGTTAATCTGCAATTATCATTGTTATTTAAAAGTAGGATACAGCAGATTTGGGATTACCTTCCTCATCCACCTCCAGCCATTGGGGGTGGACTGGGGCCTCCACCCCAGTTATTTATTCGTCCCATCCTACGGCGCGGTTGTGCCGGAGGCCTGACAAAGAAAGCAAGGAGAACAACATCTATTCAATCAGCATTAAATTGTTAAACTAGAAATAGAATAACACTGTCTCAAAATGAGGAAGCTAGAACCTCTGGAAAAGTTGTTGGGCTTTCAAGTGAAAAGCTGTTAAAAAAAAACAAAAAAACCCACCCCAAAACCCCCACAAAACCAACCAAAACCAACCCCCAAACCAAAAAACAACACAACCACATTCTTGGAAATCTTTCTTATGCAACTGTTCTATGCTACAGCTAGCAGGCTTTTTACACGGTCCTAAAAACCTCAGAAGTTAGACAAACCATTAAGAACAAAGAAATGCAGAAACTATGGTTTTTATAAGAATTATATCCCTATAACTGTTCTGCTTTATTTGTAGATAATTTAATACATTAACTGACTGAATTTGAGATCAATGACTGAAATGGAAATCAAATGCTGAGTACAAGCAAGTCTAACAAAACTGCATTTCAACAAAGATCCATGTTGTCTATTTGGCAGGTTTGAAATATTCTTTCCGTGAGAGTCAGACTATACTCCTACAGCAGCCAGCCAAAGCTATGTAGTGCTATCAATGTCTTTCAGACAAAATACCACAGATAAACAACATTTTAGTCGTCTTATGTGACCAGATCAATAATCTGAATACATGATGTCATTTTGCTAAGACAGCAAAAAAAGATCAGAACTAGAGTGAATATGAAAAAATACCCCCTTCCATCATTGTATCCTAAATAGGATGATGTGTAGCCTCTTCTTCTCAAATCTGGTTGAATAATGCTCTGAAAACTAAAAAGTGAAACAGGAATTAGGTGAATTGATGGCTTAATGTAGTTTCTGAATTCTTGAATTGCAAGATAAGACATGAGCTAAAACCAGTAAGTAGCGCTCAGGATTGAACAGTGTATCTTCTCAAAGTTACTGTTGTTTAATAAATCTTTGCAATTTTTCTCCTAGGTGCGAAGATAAAATCTCAAGTAATTGCAAATTGCAGTAAGGCTCAAATAATAAAATCTATTTTATTCTGGTAAACAAAGTGCAAGAAATGAATAAAGTATAAACCTATAACTGAAATAATGCAGGACTGTTGAATGCATCAAAAGAACTGTTTATTTTTTAAGTGGCTTCAATCTGGGGCCATACATTTGTAATTACTGTTGTGTGATTATTTTTACAAAGCCAGACTCTGCTGTCACAGTAGAAATTCTTCAAGTGATACTTTAATTATTTTATCAGCTATTAGAAACTAGCTGTTGAACAAAAGTATATGCTTTTCCTTTTTGCAGTATTAAAGCAGAAGAAATTCTAAGAAAACTCATTTGAACTGCCAGTAAGTTCGCAACACTTTTCATACACTTTTATTAAATATACTACATTGCTTAATAACCAAGGCCACATAGTCCACAGTAAAGCACTCATGTGTTTTGAGGACAGTAGATATGAAATGCTGAAGAGTAAATCTAACTTTTTTTATTCCTGTGTTACTGACAGCACTGAAAAGCTTCTACCTATGAGAAATCTAAAATAAAGTGCATCAAAAGAATTAATTTCTACTTACAACAGAACCACAAAATCTGCTATCGACCAGAAGAAATCTGTTATAGCTGACAAACTCCAAGGAGCCCGACTCTTGTTATCCAGAACTTGTCCTGTAACGTATCAAAACATCCATCGATGTTTAGTGCCTGCCACTGCACAGTTTATCTCACAAAACCACATCTCCTGAGGATTTGCAAAGGGGATGGAAGAACTATACACTTCATGGGCAAGGGTGGCAAGTTTTGCTCCCTACAGGGTATTGTCCAAATACTTCAAATAATCGCATCACTACCACAGACATAGTGTCCAGATAAACCCACTAAAAACCAGCAGTCCGGTCTCTGCTTCCCTATATGTGACTAAGCTGCTTCTCTGTTACGCTCCAGATGTACGCAGATCCGAATTTTCAAAGTCCTTAAGCCCCGTTTAGAATTGCGTAAGGCTGAGATCCAGGCCGCAGGGAAGCGGGTGGACGCGGGGCCGAGACCAGTGCGGTACGCCGGACCGCGGTGACAGCGCTCTGCCCAGCGCCGGCCCGGTGTTCCCTCAGCCGCCCCCCTCTCGCTGCCCGGACTCCAGCCTGCGCCCCCCGCCCCCGGCGGCCGCCCCTCACCGTTGGAGATGTACACCATGGCGGCGGCCCGCGGGCGCTGCCCCGTCACCTGCCCTCCCACACACTGCGCCTGCGCGGCCGTGCCTGCGTGCAGCGCGTGCGCAGAACCTGCTGCGTGCCGAGGGGAAGCGGGGGGAGGCGGGCAGCCCTGGGTCGACGTGGCCGTAGCGGGTGTCAGGGGAAGGAGTTGTTGCTGGGTAGGGCTGAGCCGACATGGTCGTGGTGGGACCAGGCGGCCCGCCTTTTCCCGGTTCCCGGCACGCATCCCCTGTTAACTGGGCGTCCCCTTCAGCGGCCCCGGCCGGCCTGGGGCGGGCGGAGTTCAGGTGGGGCGTCTCCTCCCTTAGCGTGGGTGGTTCCGATTCGTTCCTAAAATAAATTCATTTTAGTAGTTACAGCGCTGGACGATGCAGTGTTAGAGCTTCCATGACCGATAAACCTATGATCTTACCAAAAGGGAAACCATAACTAGTTAGTAGTGTGCCAGGGTAGCTTCCATAAAGCGTACGTGCTCTTTGCGGTCTTCCATGGTTAACTTCTGGCAGATCTTGTATAGAAGCTACTATATATGTCCCTTTATCACCACCTCATTTCTCTCTGGTTGTTGAAAAGAGCCTTGTCCATCTCTAGTGGAATATTACAAGCGATAGCACTGTAGTATCGTTAGAAATTTGACCAAATGCGAATACTTATTTAAAATTTTTGTGTCCAAAGGGAATTTCTGTTCCTTTTATGTAAAGACAGGCATATGGCAATGTATGTTCCCATTATATTGGTGGGAATGTTAAGCATTTTTTTAAAATTAATTTTCCTTTTATAAAACCTTTGCCCAGCAACCAGGAACTACTGTTTCTTCTCATAGAGAATCCATGCATGTAAAATTCGAAGTAACTAGACAGCTGTATAGGCAAATTTAATATAATGCCTTCTTTTTTTTCTTTGCTTGTTTCTTTGGGGTTTCTGTTTGCCGGGGGTGTGGGTGTGTGTTGTTTGTTTTCAAGCTAAATCAGTAGGAAAGGGATGCGTAATTCTGCTGGGAAACACATTAAGAAAAGTGAATATAAAGGTATTTTAATGCTGCCTTTGCAAGACCTCTCTTTTCCTAGTAACTAAAGACTTTTGCTAAACCTCTTAACACAAGAATGTTGTCTGAAGTTGAAATTGTAATATAATCGGTCTTTGGCAATGTAGTTGACCCTTAGTGAAGAAATTGTTAGCAACTGGCAAGTGTTTATACATGTTGGATGTTCCAGAAGTAAACAATTTGCTAACAACTGAAAGCAATTGTGAAAGAAAGAAACTGTAACAACTTATGCAGAATAGATACATGATACAGTCTTGCTTCCAAGTATGTTTCATAAATATACTTTGTTTTCTTTTCAGTAGGCTTTGAGATAAACTAGCAAATTATCTTATGTTTGAAGAATTATTGCACAAGTTGTAGATACAGCATTTACCAAGAAGAAAACAGAAAGAGGGAGAATGGCAGTGGGAAGGTAATGATGATGAGTAGAGTTAAGAGGTATTGTAAATTTTGCATCACAAACTGACTCTTGCTAGGATAAAATCAAATGTCAGCTGTCAACTTTTCACTGGAGTTTAGGCAAACATAATGGTGAGCCTAAAAACGAACAGGTAATTATTCCACCTGAAGTCATGATCTGTATGTGGTTGATTTTGGCTTAATGGATTGATCTAACTTTTAATTAATTAAGAGTTTCAACAATAATTCCCTTTGTTAATGTGTAATTTTTCAGAGGGAATGTGTTAATTATGTAGAAAGGAACTGCATTTTTTTGGTTTTCAAATATCAACAACCCCCAAACCACAAAACCAGAGAATATGGTTAGGGGGTTCTTTAGTTGTTTGTGGAGGTTTTTTTTCTTTTTTTTTTTTTTTTTTTTTTTTTTTTTTTTTTTTTTTTTTGTTTGGGTTTTTTTNTCATATGTGAGACAGTCCTTGTTTACTTAATAATAAAGTAGTAATAAGTATTGTCTCAGTCCCCTGAAATTATATAATTACAATGTAAAGTTTATCTGTGAAATGCATTCTTGTTGAATGAAATTGAAGAAATAAATTTTTTTACATTGAGATTACTAGTGAGTGTGTATTATTAACACAGTTACATTTTTCCAAGAAAGCACATCCAAGTACTTAACACTGGCAGAATAACTGATTACTGCATAAAGTGTTACATGAAAATGGTAGTGTTTATAACTGTTTTTCAATAACTTCTGCATGCATTATTTCTTTATTTATTTCCACATCTAAGCTTTAGACATACAAATGTGAGATTTAAAAGGTATGTTTAAAAAACAATGGTAGCATTCGTTACATTATCAAGCTTGCTGTCCGTTGGCCTGTTAGATATGGAGTAAGGAAGAGAAATAGGAAAACAGTTATTCACGTGCATTTGCAGTTCATAGTGCAGTTGGGACAGCAGGTGTGGACATTGGCTCTGGTGGGAGCTCATTTCTGGTAGGGACATAGCCTTGGTGTCCCGCTCATAGCAGCTACTTCTTCACAAAGGGCATCTCTAGCTGTTGCTGGCTTGAGTCCTTCAGTGACTCCCATCTTTGCTTTCAGGCTGTGTGCCTGATGCCAGGAAGCACAGAGGACCACAGCAGCAGTGCACCTGCACTTAATGAAAATCAATAGAAGGTGAGGTTTTGAAAGTCAGCAACAGAAATAAAAACCAGCTGGGTTGCCTTTCTGAAGGTAGGTACCATGAGGAAAAGAGCTGGATGGTTGCTGGTGTGTAAGTGCTAAAAGTTAACATATATGCTATTTGTAAACTGGGGAGATGTGATCATTTTGACAGTAAATGCCTGTACAATGCTATGAAGAGCAGTGTGGGCAGTATATTAAGATGTTATTGAAAAAGACCAATGCTAAATGGGCATTTTATTTTTTTAATGTAATCTGAACTCTCAATGAGGAGCTTTCTGGTCTTAGGTGGTTTGGTTTTTTTAGGCTCTATTCCAGATGTAGATTTGTATAGTTCATGCTTTGTGAATTGTGTATGTGCATATCAGTACCTAACACTGGTGTCTGAGCAACATATTAGTGTACTTTAGTAACTTTTTCTATTTTTTCATCAAAGGTGAGTCAGCTATTTTTGTAGCATTTTGTATGCCAAGGGATGACTTTTTAGTTGTGATGCAAGAGAATTAGAAAATTGTATGCATGGAGCACTGGTGGTACAGCATGTACAGAGCTTGTATGTTCTAAAACTTACACTGTTTTTAATATGGCTAGTTTTTTTAAGAGAAAATAATTTTGAATGAAAGACTAAACTAGGGAAACTTGACACTGCTCTGAAGAGGAATTGCAGACTGTTAGCTACACTTGAATAACGGAAATAGAAAAGGAACTTTTTTTTTGCTGGCCTATAGTTTTTTTTCCTCATAGTGATTATCATGTTGCACCATTACATAATTTAAATGGAAACATTCAAAACTTAATTTGGACTTGAATTATTGATAAAAGAGCTGGTTGTCATGTAGTACTTGTCTTATGCACTAACAATTAATACTGTATGTATTAGAGTGAGAAGGTCTTCTAAACTTCAGGTTAAAAATGTATATTCATTGTAACATAAACATAAAGTTCAAAAGATATTTCACAGGGTTCTATTTTTTAACAGCTTTTATCACAATTTAAAATAATAAGCTGTGGAAGAGCTGAAACTCAATTATTGGAACTAAGTTATGCTGATTGAATGTCAGAATTTTAAACGGAGCTTACACGATTAAGTAAGCTTCAGTTTTGAATAATTGATTGAATTCCTAATATTTCATATTATTTGTAATATTCTTTGGTGCCCCAGAGAAGGATATACTCGCATACTGTGGGGTTTGAGTTAAAGAGATCTTGTGCAGATTTCACCTGGAAGACACATTTTGCAAAATCAGCAGCTCTGATCTCAGCATAAAATCAGGTGAAGAAAATAAGCACATAACGCTGTGAACTTTTTTTTTGTTTTCCCCTAGCTGGGACAGAGACTAGATGTTCTAGTAGCAGAATTTGTCTGCAAACTATTTTTTTTTTTTTTATACTATTTGTTGATATCTGAATAACAAACATGATGAGGCTATAGTGCGGCAGCAAATGTATGCTGGAGGAATGCCAAAGGTCTGTCTTGTGCTTTTATATTTCTTTAGATAACAGCATAACCTTATATACAGAAAGCCATAGTGTCTGTAAATGTTACATATTCCTCTTAATAACAAAAACTTTAACCCTCAGTAGAATGAAATCGTTGTTCCTCGATTTAAAGCTGTATGAGAATCCAGAAAGAAGTTTCTATGGTCATCTAACAGGGTGAATATTGTGCAAAACTTTCTGTTCAGGCAGAAAAAAAGCATGTTCAGCAATTGGCGTTTCATACGTGGCTATTGGGTAGTGGCGATACTTCCAGTATCCACCAGGTGGCAGTATCAGTGCGAATTAACGCTGTTAACTGATTTTGTTTAATTACACTGCAAACTTTCTACCGAGTTACTCGTAGCATGCTTGGATTCTCCTTGATATAAAAATCTTTAGTCCAATGTCACTGAGACACTTATGTAATGCAGAAGTGACACATTCTTACTGGGTTAAGGACCGGTGCTGAATACACAGTTATACACTGTTTTGAGATTTTTTCTAGAAGGCTGGTGTTGGTAGGGTCTTTAGTAACGTTGGAGAAATGCTTTATTTACACATGATTATTATGTAATGGGAAAGACTGGAGGTTTTCTTTGGGTTTTTTTTGTTTTTAGTTTGTGGGGTTTTTTGTGTTTGTTTGGTTTTTTGTTGTTTTTGTTGGGTTGTTCCCTCCCTCCCTCCCCCCAGTTAGTTTGGGGAGAAGCTGAGAACTCTGCTGTGGAGTAGAAGGCTTCCAATTTTGTTAGTGGCACTGTTGGCGTTTTTTTGGTATAAATTAAATAAGATGAACATAAATAAGTGTAATAATTACCTTTTGAAGTATAGCAGGTAGGAAAAATAATGATCATCAGCTGGGTCAAATGAGAATAAAAATTACGTCCTCCAACCTGTGCAGCAAGTTAATGACAAAGCCTGAAAGAGAACTGACTTGCTTAGTCTCACACCTCATGTGTCAATGTCTGGAGGATATGCTTGCATCTGTCAGGTATAGGAAACCAAAACGATCATGGACTCTGTTAGTATTTTGGCTTAAAGCAAATGTCCTTTGCCTTTTAATGCTTTCTGCTAATGTATGAGAATTTGATTTGTCATGTACCTGATGAGACTGGATTGTGAATGTATGTGCACACACAATGCCTGCTTTTGCACGTTTATCTTGCTCCCCTTTTTCCAAACTCATATAAAATATTGGGCTTCCTGTTAAGGGAAAAGTAAAATTTAATGCAATGAAATTTGAAGAATAAATGTTCGAGTTAGGGATTATCCTTTGTCATTACTGTTCTTACACTTTAAAATCCTATTTGTAAAAAACATAGCTTGTAAGCACACCTACAGGTTTCAAATAGCTATTTCCACTTCCCATGTTTTAATTTGATACCAAAAATGACATCGTTATCCTGTTGTGGTACCTTTAGAAATTGAAAGTCATGACTAACCAGCTGCACATGACAATGTCATCGAACTGATGTTGTAATCTTCTAATGTGATTTGGGTCTTATCAGTACAAGCGAATTTTTGCATGCAGATTTGTTTAGCTCCTTGGTACTAGCAAAATGGGGAGAGGTATTTTAAAGGCTGGGAAAAGATAAACTTGTTCAAGAAAATAAAAAGCATTCAGAGTGCTGAAGTATTATTTTTAATATCAGACATTATCATATCTAAGTAAACCTGGTTTTGTTGAAAAGGTTGGTTAACAATTCACTCTACACTGACTGTGTTCTCCTGTTAAGGAATATAGTGTCTTTCTGTTATCTATAAAAACTCTATTAAATGTTTGGTATACATTAGAGTGTCTGGTTTAGGTGATAACTTGGTTATGAATATACTCCAAGGAGGAAAAAAAGGCTTTAGCTCATTGATGCTGTGGAGCTGCTTGTAGATAGCTGGAAGTTTCTTATCAGCCACCTGGTGGGAGAGGTGTATGAGTGTATGACTGAGAAAACTCATATGTGAGAAATGGGAAAGGAAGCTGGAAAGGCTTGCATTCCAACAAGGCACTAGTGCTTTTCATTTATCTTTATTTTTATGTCTGAGATGACTACAACACAAAATATGTAATAGAGTCCTCTGGTCTCACTGATGTTCAGGTGAGCCTTGTGTGCGCAGTGCCTCATGGGGTATCTGGGGCAGGTGTGTGAAGCCGTAGCTGGAAAGGTATTAGCTTTTAGTAGCAGTAAGTTTTGGGTATGTCAGTGTTAAAGTACACATGTTTCTGAAAAAAAGAAACATGAATCACACTGAGTATTTTTCAGGTTCTTATTTTCTCATTTGCATGCATGTTGTTTTTGTTGGAGAGCTGGCTGCTGGCTGTTGGGCTCCTACACTTGGTTTAGTGTGGTTTGGTTTTATCATAAAGTTTCTGTCCTGCAGCCTAGTCCAGTTGTAGTGAACATCAGTACTATCTCCAGGTGTAGCTCTTGGGGAATTTGCTGAATATTTATAGACTGAGATATTTATACATGGATGATATTTCTTGATTATATTAGTCCATTTAATATAATCAATACTCTGATTGTGAAATTGTTAAATATTGTTAAAGAACAAAGAGAAACTTACTTAATTGTTTCTTCTCATATGCTCAACTGAAATGGCACTTATCACTGAAAATGAATGCAGCTAGGTTATAGACAGTGCTGTTTCTGCTGGATATGCTTGGGGTGCATTTACACTGATTATTGACTGAGCAGGAAGATTTCTTCTTGATGCAGTTTTGCTTTAATGTATGTTTGGAGTTTTTTGTCTGTGTTTGGAATCCTGTGGTAGGCACTTGAACATACTACTGTTGTGCTAAGAGTAGAGTCCCTCCTGATGAACCAGAGCTGGAGCATTCCTGCAACATGGACAGAGTGTTTTTAGGTCTCTGTTCTTGTGCTGTGCACGCTGAGGGCTGGCAGCTGGCATGAACTTTGCTGCTGCTAAAGACGTATTGTGGATATGCAGTCCTGGAATCCTATCAGATTTCAGGAAATGAAACCTTGGTTTTTCCCCTCTTTGCAGCATAATGGCCAGTGATGTTGACTTGTCAATGGAAATTGTATATGACAAGATTAACATAACTTTTGAGAATGCCCATTACTGCATTAGAAAGGGCAATGCAAATAAGGCGACAAATTAAAAAAGTCTCTAACTGTTGCTGGAAGCATCTCTGATACTTGATCTGCGCCTTTAGCTGTTGAACTTTTAACTGTCTCACATTTAACAGCCAAGGTAAAAATAGAAGGTAAGGTACTTGTCATAAGTAGGTGGATGAAGCGAATTCCATAATCTATTTAGTGGATAAAACAGTGATGTGATAATTGACACATTGTTCTGAGGAGCTGTTATAGTTATGTTAAAGTATTAATATGAATTTTTGTATCGTGAAAGTTACTACTTTAATGGAATGTGTTAATGCAGTTGAAAAGCCTTTATATGGTTACAAGCAGCGTAAATATTTAAAAAGCACATAGTTATGATTTGCTAGGGAGTGTTTGGGAAGATGCAGATGCTGTGGAGCCTGGCATGGGTGCTAACGTGATGATTCTGTAGAGGTCTTAAAAGTATATGATGATGAGGTTGCAGCATTCTTGCTATGTTCTGATTGTGATGTTTCTTGGTGGGCAACATTGCCATTCTTGGCTTTACTGAACATGAAAGGGGAGCTGTAGACATGACAAAAGATTAATTGCAAAAGCAAATTGCCGTGTCTGAAAGATGTCTTTTAAAAAACGTTCTTCTGGTAGGAAAAATTCCCTACAAGCTCGTTCAGGTGGGATAGAGTTAACTTTCTTCACATTAACTGGTATGGGCTATGTTTTGGATTTGCACTGAAAACAGTGTGATAATGCAATGATGTTTAGTTATTGCTGAGCAGTGTGTATAGAGAGTCAAGGCCTTTTCTGCTTCTCACTCCATCCCACCAGTGAGGAGGCTGGACAGCACAAGAAGTTGGGAGGAGACACAGCTGGGACAGCTGACCAAACGGATATTCCATGGGATGTCATGCTCAGCACATCAAGCTGAGGGAGGAAGAAAGAAAGGGGAGATGTTCAGAGTTAGAGCATTTTGTCTGATGTGTGATGGAGCCCTGGAGCTGGCTCAACACCTGCCTGCTGATAGGAAACAGTGAATGAATTCTTCTCTTTGCTTGTTTATGTGGCTTTTGTGTTACCTATTAAACTGTCCTTATCTCAACCCATGAGTTTTCTCACTTTCGCTCTTCCAGTCCTCTCCCTCATCCCACTGCGAGGGGAGTGAGTAGATTTGGGACAAACAACTCCCAGAAAAATGCCACATTTTGCAGGAGATTGGTACACAAGTGTCTTCTGGGTTGCAAAAATGGTTTTGAGTTACTATATGAAATCAATTTAGGCGCATGTGAGATTTTTTATAGTAATCAAAGAAATATTATGTAATATCTGATTGGGGAACATATATCTCACCCTCAGTTTAGCTTTTGTGTGATCTAGCATGTTTGCTTCTGTCACTAGCACATGATAGAGAATGCAAAAGATTCTGATTTTAAAATTAGTTTTTAGCTCAGAAGGGAAAAATTCAGGACATTGAGAAGGATCCTCAGTAACTTCTTCATGTTTCATGTTGATAAATAATTGCGATCAAATTATCTTGTGTTTCACTCTCAAGGAAGAAAGAAACCTAGGCTGTAAGGAATACAGAAGTGCTAATTTCATTTGCCAATAACTGTGGTAAAAATTAAGGTATCTTCTGGAATTCAGTCAGCATGAAGCTGACCTTTAGTGGTGGAGAAAAAGAATGCAAGTCAGACTAAGTAATGAGATGATAAAATTTTGTGTTAAATTCTTCCATAGAATAGGATGCTGAGTTCTAACTACTGCATCATTTAAAAAAAAAAAA
>VXBJ01004720.1:371268-462459 GCA_013400055.1 Nycticryphes semicollaris
AAAGATGTTATAGCCGTACAGAGGATGGTAGTAAGAGCTGATTTCTTTTAGAAGCAAAGTCAGGCATAAAACTAGATATGTAATAACACCTAAATATCTCAGAAGATGAATAATAAGGGAATTGAAATACATAAATATGTAAATGGATAAAGCAGTGCAAAGTTTTGCATTTCCCTTGGTAACAAAACCATTTGATGTCAATGAAAATTAGTGGGTGATAACAGGCATCAGCAAGCCCTTCATACTGTCTTGACAGAAAGACACTTCCATGCAGAAAGAGGTTGTGCTTCTTCAAACAAAAAAAAAACCCCACCAAAACCTGCATTTTAAAACTATTTTTCTTTGAAAAGGCTTTGGAAAACAAGCATTTTTGGGTTTATGCTTTCATAGTAGGATATTCATGTTCTAGGCTACTGGGCTACTGTCTTTTTTTTAAGAAGTTTACTGAGTGGGTTTAAATAAAGATCTTTTTTTCCCTTCAGGCATTGAATACCTTTATTCTTGTTGTCCTGGGACAAAAAAAAAATAATAATTAAGTATCAAAAGGAATGGGATCCTTTTGAATAAGAAAAGTTTTAATTTATGCTTCAAAAAAAAGTCAGGGCTATAAATGATCACGTCTGAGTCTCCAAGCCGTAGGAATTAAGCTGAGAAGTTTGACTGAGGTAGCTTATTCCATATTTATCTTGTATGGTCCCTCTTATACTTTTCTGTGAAGTGTTTGATGTCAGGTACTGGAAGGAGTTATCGCAAAACGTTGGGTGCCTGCAATTTCTTTCAGAGACTTTCCAGTCATCATTGCTGCCTCCTGCTTACCTTAATGCTGCAGGTCTGCAGTCTTTCTTAGGGGTATTAGAAGCAATCCATAGGCTTCTGGAATATTTGCTTCTCTCATTCCGTGTTATGTTACAGCTTCAATTTTTTCATCATTAACAGAAGTTTCCCTGTGCTGTCTTAGTGGTGTTTGTCTAACTTGTTTCTAAGCTGAGATAATAATGTACTGCATGATCCCATTGTGTGACATGGTCTTGCTGAGAACCAGTCAGCATCAGCTCAACTTCACGGAGAGAGTGAAACTGGGCAGCAGTGTGAAAATACAAGCATTTTAAACAAAAAGGTGCCATGGCTGGCTTTGTTATCAAACATATACCTCAATCAAACTTTAAATGCTGCCAAACCAGCAAGGCTACAATATCTATTAAACTTCTCTGAATGACGTAGGATATCATTTGTATAATGCTTTAGGTGGGTATGACTCATGGCGAAGGTGCTCCTGAATGTAGATTAGCTTTTACTGTTGACCCAAGGCACCAGGCATGTTCCCTGGTATGTAACAAAGGAGAAGAAATCAGTATATGGCCCTTCATATAGCTGCCAGAGAGCAGGAAGGACAAGGATGCCTGGTTTGAGACAGATGTGTTTGTTCACTATGCAAAAAGTCTCCAGGTATGTGGCAGCAATGTAAGCATGAGTTAGTTGGTGATGAAGCTCTGTATTTTCTTAGGTGTTTCCTTAACTTGAAGATCCTTTCTGCACCCATCAATCCTTTCATAATTTTAAGTCATTACTAAGCAGAGAGGACCGGTAAAGAGAAATGGTTCCTCTGGCCTTAAGCTTCCACCCTGAATATTTTGGCTTTATGTTCTGTGTAGTTCTCAATTTCAAAATAGACTCATTTGCAGAGTCGTCTCCATCCTTTGTTACACAATTTTCTTCCAGGCTGTTAGCCAGGTGCATGAATCACTGTAGTCCTAATCAGACGAATGAAAAGTAAAATGAGAAGGAAGCTTCCAAATAGTTGAACTCACAGTAGATTACAATGCTTTATTAACCTAACAGACTTTAGAAAGTGCTTGTTTACAGATTCTCCTCTTGAAGCTGTTCAAAACATGCTCCTGAGAGCAAATTTAAAAAAAAAAAAAAAAAGTTAATAGAGTAGTTCTGCCCATCACTTGCTCTTCTGCTGCAGTGTGGCTGGTCCCATCAGACTTTTTGTTTAATGCTGAGAGACAGAATCCAAGTTCTAGAACCAGCGAGCTGTATTTTGTCAGGATGCTTTCTTTTGCCAGTAACAGCTGTTCTGAAGAGACAGAGACTTCAATAAGGGCTTCTTAAAGTTCCTTCTGTTACTCTAGTTTAGTAGCTTTCCATGCATAGAAAAGTGATACGGATGGCTTAATATTTCAGATATTGTTTGTTGCTTGACAGTGTCACATGTTGATTTTGCTTTTTTTTTTGCCTAAGGCTTATTTTCTAAAGCTGTGTTTCAGATAACACCTGACTACAACCAATAAATTTTTAAAAATAAAAATTTAATAGTAGCATATCCAATCTACACTTTTGCATGTAAATTGCATAATTTGAAGTAAGTTACCTGCTTTGCACAGCCAATAGTAGACTCCTGTTATACTAATGAAAAGCATGTGTTGTTTAGGGATGCAAATGTAGAGGTCTCTTCTGAGTGTTTTCTTACCACCAATATAAAATCTGCAGGTCTCTTTCATCAGGTGAATTGCTTATACAGTTCTGTATCTTTCTTGAACATGAGCTTCAGCAGATTCTAATGCATCTACAAATATTACATCACTATCATACCTGGTATCTGAATATATCCAGTATTTACATACCCACAAAGTAATGTTTCTGCAAAGAGCGATTAAGCACGGAAGTTTAATTTTTTATAATTAGATTGGTATAAAGGAAAAACTAGAAGACAGCTTGTTCCTTTCACTCTTTGAAGCCATTATTCGAATCTCTTAACATTGAAAATATCTGTCTTTTTCTAGCCATTCTTTTTTGATGGTCTTGAGGCAACTCAACATTTTCAGAGGCAGAAGCAGTAAGAGTATATGGATTATCAGGATTTAAAGACCTGAGGTTTTGATCACAGCATCCTTTCTTCTCATTCCATTAATTTTTAATTAAGTTAATATTGCATTTGTCATTATTGCTATGACTGAAATAGTCAGTTCAAGCTATGTATAAAATAAAGATAGAATATTTAACTATACAGCATATTTCATTTTAAGGATGACACTGAATAAACTTGATACTTCGGAGAAAACCAGTTTCCTTAATAAGAATAATCAATTACATTTTCCTCTCTGCCACGTGGCCAGACATGCAGAGCGTATCTTTCCACCTGGGTTCCTCATGTCATTTGAAAAGCCAGAATTAAAAGGGACAGAAGAGGGATTGCAGTCCTCTCAATTTCATCACATAAACTTTCCCTCTGTGCAGCTGCTACACTGAAAATGTAGCTGCTACAGAAAAAACTCAATAGATATTAACTGTGAGAACAAAAGAACTTTAGTTCTATATTGTGATTTTTTGTCCTAGAGAATTTGTATTAATGATATTGGGAGGATCCATAATCATCTCAGTTCTTCAACAATAAAATGAGTTTCCTCATGTGTTTCTACAAGTTTGGGTTCTTCCCCCCACCTCCTTTTACTGGCCATCCTAAAAATTCTGTCCCCTGATTGTGAAGCGTAGATCTCCTTTGCAATATGTCATCTGTAGTAGTAGATACCGTGCAAATCAAGGATTTATCCTGCAGTTAATTTCTGCAGTATTTTATGACACCTGTGTATAGCCACTGGTAGTACCAATATAGTTGGTATAAGCAGAAACTAGAGGAAGCATGTAAATAAGAAATAAAATATAGAAACAAAGCAGAAATTTGTTTTTCTGTGCAATTGGTTGTTGCTGCAGCTACATCTGTCTCCTTGCTGGTGTGGATGGTGCTGAAAACTCAGAATATCTTCAGGGTTACTCGTCTGAAGTCGGCAGACCCTCCCTTTGAGGTAAATGTCTTTGTAGGTCCTCGAGCCTCCATCAGTAACTGTATGTTTTTTTCTATAAGACTATGCTGAGGCTCATACTGGCCAGTACAAGGCAAACATATCTCTTGGCTGAAGAAGTTACTACACGTGTTACAGACAGTTTTCACAACTGTATTTTGAAGTCAGTTTAATTTTTCTAATTCATAATTCTTCAGGTAGGATCTTTGCAAGGTCTTTACTGAGTTCTTAAGCTTGATCACTGCTTCATCAGAATGTATCATTATTTGAAATCATAAGGGTCTTTGGGCTTCTAGGCATGCTGTGACTCTGCAGAACTCCTATAGATTGTTGCTAATATTTTTTTTGCAAGATCATTCTTATTCTTTGCATATTGATATATTGTGCTAATCTCTCGTATAACTATTGCAGCATTTTGTTGTAGAATGTTGTTATAAATCACTTTTATGTTTTCAAATGTCTTTGCAAGGTGGTGGAATGACTTGGCAGAAAATATGGTAGTTGCTGACAGCAGATTCTTTCCCTTAACAGATAATGCTTGCAAAAAGAAAACATAATATGATAGTGTAAGCAGGAAAAAGCCTGGAAGACTTGTTGCCCACTTCAGTTCTATGACCTTGGATGTAATTAAAAGACTTCCTATCTTTGTCATTTAAACAATGTCTAGATAGTCCTACATGCAGACTTGACTGTTTTTGTGAATAATGAGGAAAATAAGCTAGAGTCTAGGAAATTGACATGAAAGGTATTTTTTTCGAAGAAATTTTTGCTAAAAATTGTGCTCTCTGAGATATGAACAAATACAAATTGTTGTACTTGGTTGTATCTATTAATTCCATTTCATATTCTCATTCCCTCAGTCAATTTTCCAAGGGAAAAAGAAAACAAAATAGACCTTCTTGAAAGAAAATAGGACATTTTAATCTGACCATGTTTGTTGTATTGTGGGAAATTATATTCCAATTATTTCCTCTCCCTTTTATCAAGGATCCTCTTTTAAATATCTGGCAGCTGTGATCAGGTTATGTGAAGTCTGATCCATACTGTCCTAGAACATATATTGTTTTACATGTCTTTATTTTGTTATTGTTAACCAAATCAGATCTAAGTGTTGTCAGCCAAGTTGTGGTTTTGTTTCATTCTCACTTAGTTCAGTGCTACCATGTCTGTCTTTTCCAGTGATTGCACAGAGGCAGCAAGACAGTGCTATTTTTTTTTTTTTTCTTTAGTCTAGCCATTCTTTGTTTCTGGGCCTCTGGAAGATTTACGGGAATTCTCATGCTCCCAGGAGAGCTAGATAGTCTTGGGGAGGAATATGTGAGGGACCATGAATTTATTGTTATGATAATTTTAGCCTGAGACTGGGGGGGAAAACCCCTTTCCCCTCCCCAAACCAAACCAGCACAGGCTTTTCAGGTGGTTATGGTAGCATGAGATTGAAGTGGTACTTGGCAATAGAATGCTCTAGGACCACAGCCCAACTGCTCTAAATAATCTTTAAACTTCATATTAAAGTCTTTGTAATCTTTCCAGCTGTCTTGACCATGGTGGAACTGCTGCTGGTGTTTTCTGACAAGCTAATTCCTTCATGATGAATTTTTTAAAACAATTATAGTATGTATGTTTTAAGCTGCGTGCCAGTCATCTTTGGGCAGTACTGATAGACGACATCTCACTCTCCCCCTTTCTCTCTCATCTTCTTACCATCTTATCCCCAAATCAGGGTATTCTTTGACCAGTATTGCTGTTATTAAGAGATGGATTGCCTTGTTAAAGGTGCTTCACAGAGTATGAAAAAAATAATTTGAGGACTGCTTAGATTAGTAGTTCATAGTTAGCTGATGTAGCAGGACAAACAAAGTAGATTCAAAGTTCCAGTTACCTGAAGATCATGAATGTCACTGCATCCTTAAGATATGGACAGGATGCTGCTTCAGGACTTTCAGGGACAATGTATTCATTGTTCTCCAGTTTGTCCAAAGTAGCAATTAATGTGATTAAGCTAGCGCCAAATCTGTTTTAAATACTATTGCACTGGGTCGTTAACTTTAACACTGTCATCAAGTTCTCCCTACTGCATTTACCTTATTGAGGGAAGATACTAATGCTTAGCATTCACTTGGATCAAGACTGTATTAATGCTTCTCTAGTTCTCTGTTCATGTATTAGGAATAGTATTGGACCAAAAGGGGGAAAATAATTCATCCCTATATCCCTTAGGCACTTGAAACTCCCACTGACATAATAGCAAGCATCTCTAGATCCATAATTTGCAAACTTATTGGTGTTTAGCCAGTCACATATGACTTTTCTTATCTTGATGGATGCTCTTTTAGGTTAACTTCAAGGTTGCCCAGAATAGGTAGGCCCTGTGAAGGGTATGATGCAAGGTAATTCAGAAGAAATCATCAAATAATTCTCAAGCAGAATTACTCAAAAGATAGGTCAAAGCATGCTGGATTTCTTAGTGAGAGCTCTTGGGACTGGCTGGAGGTGGCTATAAGGGGTATTCCCTATATTTTGCAATTTGACCTGAAATGTATACAAACTGTTTCTATAGACCTTGTGAAGAATATAGTGGGTTCTGTCTCCCTGATGTAAAGCAGGAGACATGTTGTGTTAATTAACCTTTTTTATAGTTGTATCATTCCTTAAAATATATTCTGGAGAAATGGTTGTAGTTCTGGATAAGGGTTAGGTTTTTCACTTTCAGCCCTGGTGCATACCATAAACTGAATTATCTCTAATAGCCCTTCTGTTCAAAAATTCTTGGGTTTTTGCTAGGCGGCCTTTGAAAGCATATGTCTGCAGTACTTTGTATCTTGAAACAAAATGAGAGAATTTTCACAGTTCTGTAGAATCATCTGACTTGATTTTTTTTCTTTTGGCTCTAGCCAGATGGATTCTACAGATTCCATATTGTGCAGTCTGATCTTTACTCTTGGCAATAGTTAGTTTTTAATATACAGATTAGCTTCAGTTTTTAATCTGTAATGACCTTCACTTCATTAGTTAGTGATTTTTAAAGTGTGCAATCCAGATCAAACAAACAGCTGATGGTAGCTATGTAATTGTAGACATTTTGTCCCAATAGATTATCTTAGTGTTTTATGGGTGGGAGGCAGGAGAATTTCTTACTTCTTGGACATTTTTAAACTTTTACAAAATTGGGATGGAGAATATATAATATATAAACCAGAAATTTTTCTTTTAATTATCTAGTCTACTTCATTATTAAAAAAATGGACGTCTTCTGGGCAAAATCCTCCACAAAATACATTTTTGTCCAGAATAAGTATATGTGCTCTTCTCTTCTTTGCATCTTCCTCAAATACTAACAATTTTCTATTTTTAAAACTATAAAAGATAGCAAATGTTCTTTGGAGATTTCCTTTTCCAGGTACTTGGGAAAATAAGCACTTATTTGTCAGAAGTTCTAGGTGTCCATCGCTCCTTGCACAGCTTACTGAGAATGGCAGATGTTTGTCCCCTTTCACTGAAGTGTTCACTGTATAACAGGCTAGGGAAGCAACACTGGTAGTGGTCAACATCACACCTTATGTTTTAAAACTGACTCAGGTGCATAGCAAACTGGCTGATTCAGACAATTAGCATTTTAATCTTTCTGAAGCAGTATGTCTTTTAAGGAAACAAAGCTTTCCCGTGCAGCAATTAACTGAAAGGAGTTAAAATGTTTCACAGTTCCGCAGAGGGCTTTCTTTTTCTGTGGAAACTAGCTGGGCCTTGAATTAATTTTTTTAAATTTCTTTATTTTTATGGCATGTGCCTGTCATGAGTAATGTAGAGGGCAGGTGGAAGCAAGAAGGTAGTTGTTTAAAAGGGACCCTGTGAAATCCTCAGCTGAGACAAGAAGAGAAAGGCAGACTTGAATTAAGGTATCATGGGTTTCGTTTACGGATAAAAAGTGAGAAAGGACTTTGATATATCCCTCCAAGATAAAGTAGTAGCAGCCTGCTTTGATTTCATTCCAAAGGATCTGTGGCACATTAAACAAATTCAGGGAGGTCAGAAGCATTATGCAGAAATCCTAAGACCTTTAGATGTTATCTTCTGCAAGTTCAGGTAGAAACTATCCAATTTTTGTATATATATACTTTTTCAGATATGATGAACTCATTAGTTCCTCAGAGAGAACACAGCTATCTGAGGGTAAGAGACTTTAGGTCCCAGACTAGTGAAAAATTGTCCCCAGGATCAATTTTTCAAATCTTTCAGATTAAAATGATGCAAACTGACAAAATGTGTATTTCAAGGTTAAAAGAGATTATTCTAAAAATGTACATAAATTATGTTTTCTAGACGAGGCCTTTAAACTTATTTTTACTAGTGTTGCATTCAGTATGTATAATACAGTAATACAGAATCTATGGAGTTCTGTCTTTTTAACGTAGACATTTGGAAGTACAGTTAACATTATTTGTAGACAAGCACTGTTATTTAATAATATTAAGGTCAGTGTGGCAGAGCAAAGCATCTCTTGCTGAGATCCTTATGTTAATTCATTACTGGTGCACTAGTTTAACTCGCTGCAGCAACTTTAAGAACCTCTATAATCAGCATTATAGGTCGAAGAGACTGTGCTCATTGATCAATGTATTTGTCATTAATATGTAGCCATTTTATAATATACTTTCTCTTGGGGTAAAAATAAATTACAGATGTATGCAATTAAAAATATGACAATAAAGGAAAACTTGTTTTATAAATCAAATGACAGTGCTTTTGTTCTTGTTTCTATAAATTGCTTTTACTGCCTTCTTGGAATGACTTGAAGCATCTGTATTTAAATTAATGTGGAGTAGTTTATAAAGAGAATAAAATGATCATAATGTTTCACATAAAAATAAGTAAAATAACTGTACCATAAAAGTGAACAAAAGACAGATATAATTTACTTTGTGTGCATTGCCCCTTCTTTGTGAATACCATCTCTTCTTAGGGAATTTGCTTAGTTTACAGCTATTGCTAGCATTTCAAATCACATTTTGTCGTTGGTTCTAAATGTGCTGGGGTGCTTGGAGTTTAGTGGCCATGCCATGTAAAACTTACATTTAATAAATGTCATACAAGAATGGTATAAGATCAGTGTATATGTATAGATAACTAACAGATACCAGTAACTGTTGTTATGTATACAAAATTATGGTGATTCTGAGTAGAGAAAATAACTACCTTTCTGTTCCTCTTTTTAATGCTTGCACTTACTCTCACGTGAAAACCACGGGTTCTCTTACAGGTCACTTTTGTCTGTAAAAAAACTCGGGGGAAAAAAATGAGTCTTAAAAATGGAGACTTTCCAGGCCCTTGTGTACAATCTGTATTTGACCTTTTCCAGCAACTTAATCTTTTCTCCAAAGCAAGTTCATTATAGATAAGATAGTTTTAGGCATAAAAAACATTAAAGGCAATGCAATGTCTACAATAGGTTTCCAGCAAATTAGCAAGAGTTGAGTAGCACAAAATGAATCAAGTATATCTTGTGATAGTTTGTTGATTTTCCAATTAAGTAATAGATCTTTTTTGTGTAGTAATAGAAACTTCTCCCATGGCATGGCTTTTCTAGCCCGAGTTTCCAGTTGGTATCATTACAGATAACAGACATCAGTTTGCATCTTGGGATTTCAGAATTCTGCAGAGCAACAAAACTTGATTGTTGTGTTCTCGCTACATCCTTGAAAACTCAATAGCAGAAGCAATAACAAAACTGTCAAAAGACCCAAGCAAACAAATCCAACAACAACTGTTAAAAGACAAAGCATATATTCATGTAAGTAACACTGAACTTCAAGAATAGATCTACAAAGATTCGTGCTACTTATGTACTATATTGTAAAATAATAATTATGAAGAAAATTGTTGAATGAACGGTTGATATGATAATGGAACAATGTCAGCTTTTAGTGTTATTTGAAGAGGCCCATTGTAATGATGTTCTTTCATGAAAGCATTTTTGATGTAATGTGAAGCACTTATAAGATGTTAGATATACATTTCAAACATGAATATCCTCTTTCTTATCTTCAGTGAAGTGACCTTTCATACTATCCTCCTCTCATCACTCTCTTTGCTAAAGAATGTGCAGCTTGCACCTCTCTGTTTATTTCAGTCTGTGGTTAATGCATATGCATTCACTGATTGGCAGGTGCAGATGCAGTTCATTTCATAATCTCAAGGATAGCGATCCAGCTAATCACTAAATGCGCAGATCGTCTGTTGCACCATTTATCTAACTGTATCCTGGCAGATCCTTTACAACAGGTTTTCATTGCAGCGATCATCTCCAAATTACTGATTGATAATTTGTATGTAGTACATACTGTAATAGTTCCATTATAGCAAGCACTGCGGAAGTAACTCCAGTTGGTTTCATCCGTCTTGGCACAGAATAGCTGCAAGTGGCAGGTTTACAAAAAAAAATGTGCGTGGTTCTCGCCATACAGTTAGACTGTGGAACCTTTCTATCATGTTGTAGATGTTATGTGAATTCAAAAAGTGACTATGCAAATTTGTGAAAGAAAAATTATTGAAGGATGGGGAAGCAGAAAGATATCACCTCGAGTCAGGTAGTCTGAGCTGCAAACTGGTGGAGATTGGGAGAGTGTACTTCAGAATTATCATTCCAAGTTTTTTTTTTTTTTTTTTTTTTTCTTTGCATCCACTTTTGGTATCTGTTGGAGACAGGGTTGACCGGCTAGCTTAATGCAGAGATTCTTATGCTAGGTTCATACAATACCTTAAGGTTTTTCACAAGAAAATCTATAATTATTTAGTAACAAAGTCTTTTTGAAAAAGGCTTTGTGGGTGCTTCGGCACTTAGCAGATACATGGGGTTGGATATAGCCTCCAAACTGAGGGTAAAAAAGTTTGTATCTTCTTGAATCAAAATATCTCTGTTACTGTCTGCTTACTTGCTGGACCTGCTGGGGTTCTACCAGCAAGCTTAGGCAATGTGATTAAAACTGATGTTCCCCTGTTTTTAAGATGGTCAGTGGTTGTTGAGTTGCTAACCTGGTGTGGAATGGGAAGAAATGTGAATAGTTTAGTTTATCACGTGGAAAGACAAATAATTGTAGTACAGATGGAATGCAACTGCGTCGTTCCATCTCCTTCGTGATAGGTGCTTGGACTTGTCTCAGCATGTCGCCTGGTTTCATCAGTGTAACAAATCCAAAAAACTGTCAGGTTTCCATTACCACCATCTCTTTGGCACATGAGGTAAATTTTGAAGTAGATGATTCATGAGAATGTGTTGTTGGAAAGGACTGTGCTGAAATGTGTGTGACAGATGTCAAAAAAAAATATTGCTGATATATTTTAAGTGCTCCTTCCAATCAGGGCATCCTTGAAAGTGTAAATATCCTATAGCAACAAGGAAAAAGATTCTTCTGTGCACATCAAGAAGTGCTTTGTATATGGCTTTCTGGAGCCAGGGCGAACATTTGTCATACTGACAATAGACATTTTTCTGATAATGGACATAGAGTGACAATATTGTTGAAGTTACGCCTCTGGATAGTGTTCTGAAATGCATTGTTGTGCTCCTGTGCCACTTTGCAGCTTCTGTATAAAGGTTATATCCTCTTTATTGCCTTTTGTCTTTACTTAGCACTGTAAATGGGACACTTATTTTTTAGCTTGCAAAAAGGTTGTGTAAAATGCACAAAAAATCACAAGCGCCTTGTAAATGATAGTTACAAGAGCAGACAGGCAGGTGGAACTCCTGTTGTGTCAGCCAAATTTCCTTGTATGTATGTGGGTCAAGCCTGGAAAAGTTCATTGGGTGGAAAAGTTGTCACAGTTACAAGACTTGATTAAACCGTATGAATAATTGTTTACATATCTTGTAGACTAAAGTATCAGTATGATGGAGGCTCTTAAAAAAAAAAAAAAAGAGACAAAATAAAAAACAAAGCCCCAAACCCCCAAAATATTTTAGAAATTCCAGATAGGGTAGTAGGATAACAAGGAATAAACCCAGTTAACAGAGTGAAGCGATATGCATGCCAAGCCTAGGATAAGGACTCATTTGCTCTTGTGGCTGTTCTATAGGAACCATGAAAGGAAAAAGCTGAAATGAATGAGTTTGACCAGAAAGAGAAACTTGTGAATGGCTGTGAGACCCCCATGTGTTGCAAAGGGTGTTGTCAGGAAATCTGTCAGTACCTGAGGATGGTGGCAATAGAAGGGGGGGAGCTACTGAAACTCTGCCAACATTTTGTGATTTAGTAGGTGACTCCATGAGCTGAGTATGTTCAGTTTCTGTTCTTACTGGAACAAAATTCTTGGAGGATAACAGCTCTGAAATGTCTTCATAGTTAACAGTGTTTTAACAATGAATATGGCTGTAAGCAGCACTAAAATGAAACCTTTTGTTTTTTGAGCCAAATAAAATTGATACTTTCACTGCAAAATACGGAGGGAGTTTAGTGGACCAAAATAGAATACAGTACTTACAACTGCAGTGATACCGAAGAGCAAATATGAATAAAAGATAGGCATTAAAGTGAAAATAAACAAAATACCCAGATATTGAAAAAATTGCTAACTATACAGTTAAAGCACACTTAAAAAAATATTTTTCCTGATCATAATTTCACATTAACAGCTCAATAACTTTTGTCCTTGCTACAGGATCAAGTTTGTTTCAGGATATCAAGTGAAAGAAAAGTCTCTGTAGATCAGGTGTGTAAGTCCCCTTCCTAAGGCAGGAAGCAAATCTTTAGAGTTTTTCTCTTGCGGAGACCAGAAAGGTACTAGTGGTATTTTTCCAAACACTGGCATATAGATTTTATGCTAGTATAAAATTTGCCAGTATAAATATGACAGATGATTATTTGCATAAGCTGCTCAGCCTTTTTGTTTCAAGTGTCTGTTTGGATTCCAGTGGGGAAAAATCAGTTTACATCATAAACATTAAAACAGTATTTCAGTTGGTATAGAGTATGCTCACGAGCAGACCATAAGTGGTAGAGTTGGAGATATGGCTCTAGTCAAGGCTAGTGCTGGCAGCAGCAGAGAAACGAAGTAGACTAAGTACCTATTTACCTTGGATCCAACTGCTGAAGGCAGTGGCGTGTCCACCAGTCAAGTCTTTTACTTCTGATTTTAAGCAGAGAAGAAGTTTTAGGAGAAAAACACTTGAAAAAAATGTTTAGAAAGGTTCAAGAAATTCTCTGTAGCTGAGATGCA
The DNA here is from genome assembly GCA_013400055.1 of Nycticryphes semicollaris. Taxonomy (NCBI): domain Eukaryota; kingdom Metazoa; phylum Chordata; class Aves; order Charadriiformes; family Rostratulidae; genus Nycticryphes; species Nycticryphes semicollaris. The sequence goes on from VXBJ01004720.1 coordinate 384,282, forward strand.
CTAGTTGCTAGCTTTGAGCTTGTCCTGTAGTTAGCTTACATACATTGCTATGAAGAGTTTCGGTTGAAATGCTGACATCCCTAACTGCAGAAACAAAATGCACTGCTTATTGTAGTTTAATAAAGTTTAATTTAAGATTTTACTTACTGGTCCTTGCCATGGAACATACACTTGTGGCTGCAATAGCACCAATTTTCTCCTTGCAATAAACCACGTGTACATTAAGAAGATAAATCCTTTTGTTTTTCTGTAATTAGGAATCAAGTTGTGTAAGAATTCAGGTAAACACTGTTTCAGAGACGGTATCAAATGCTGATCAAAATAAAGTCTGGTATGTTCAAATTGAGCAAAATATTCACCAGCAAGTTTACTGAGTCAAGTCATTATTTTTTTTAATATATATTTCTCCCCCACCACCCAGCCCAGCCCGTGTTCTCAATAGTATACCTCCATATATACTTTCTATATTATGTTTTCTTCAGGAACAGTCTTCTAAAAAATTATTTTTAATTACAGATACTCTTATCTGGTCCATCTCTGCACATAACTGAGACAAGTCTACTGGGTCCAAATACACATAGGGAATTCAGAAAGGTGTCTTTTTCATTTAAACTTCCCATCTACCGAAAAAATTTATAAAGGATATAAAGAAATATATGCTAGTGGCTTAAGCATGTAATAAAGTCAGAATCAATTATTTCTGCCTAGGGAACTGACCTTTTGTATAGCAGCCACTGTTTTGTTTTATAAATGTTTGATGAAACATTTAGACTGAGCTTTTTTTTTTTTTTTAAACGAACTAGATAAATGCATAGAGGTGTATTGTGCTTGCCTTGGGCTCACTGAGCATTGCTGTCCATAGCAGCTGCTGCACCTTTTGGGACGCTGGGTGAGGCTGTGAGGAGAGCTGCCATTGTGAATCTTGTTATGCATCTTGCTGTTTGCAAGGAAATGAACTTTTAAAGGAGCCAGTATCATGATTTGTGATACCATATATATGTATAGATGTATGTGTGTATATGTCCATTTGAAAGGCTTGATTCTTGGTTTGTGTCAGATTATATAATGAAGGAGTTAAAAATCTGTCTCTGTGTTTTTGTACTGTATAGGCCATGCCCCAAGCAATGGCCGTAGAAATCATCTTTCCTCTTGGTTTCTGCCTGCAAGTTAAAATGAGTTCCGTGATGTGACACTGTCAGCTAGTTTTGTGCTTTCATGTATTTGCTCAAAAAGAAGCGCACTTTTGATGTTGTTCTACTTATGTCTCATCAAAGGTTTTGTAGCAGCTGCATTTCATGGTTCTCTGCAAAACCACCTGGAAAACATCCATCGTCTGAAAGTGATATTCTTAAGAGTGCCTTGCAGACTCAGATTTGCAGGTTGCTGAATGCTACTAAATTGAAAACGACCTTATTTGAAAGGAAATGGATGCCGTCAATCCTTTAAGAATATCAAAAGCTACAGTACAAACAGCTCACAAAATGCAATGGGTGTCTAGAGATCCAGCTGTAAAGCTGCAGTGCTAGTGTAATCTGTTGAATTTTAGTCATATAGAGTAAGATTTTGCATATCTCTTAAAATGACTTTTTATTGAATGGCTGTTTTAAAAATCTACTGAATATGATTACCTGTGCTTATTGAAATATACAAGACTTATGTTTAATGGAATTGTAGTTAAATACTCCTGTTACCTTTGTGTTTACCCCTATTGAGTTGTTAAGAAAACCATATGCATTAAGATTTAGATGTGCTTCTCTCAAATGTACATACATTTAAAGGATCATTGCTGCAGTTAAACAATGGTAAGAAGAGTATTTGAAATACTATTTTTTAAAAAGAGATAAGAAATAAATTACGCGTGTTCATGCTGAAGTTACTCATGAAGTCCCACAAAGATCTGTCCATAGATTTGTGCTGTTCTATATAATTTTACACATTCATAATTTATTAACAAAAAGGGTAAATAATATGTATCAATGGCAAATATTCTTTCCTCAATTATTTTAAACAGTGAATTTGACTATAGAGAGTTTGAAAAGGATCTTTCAGTACTGTAATATAATAACAAATTTTTAAAAAGTGCCTGGTAAAAGGAAGAGGAAAACCAAATCTAATTCTACACAACATTCTCTAATTGGCTATTGTTATTCAGAAAAATAAAATAAAATAATCCCTGAAGTATTCTAAATGTTTCTCCAAAACTGTCAGCTGAAGCTTTATACTGGATGATTCCAAGTGGCCTTTAGAAAATACTAATTTTGTATGCTTTTTTTTAACAAATTAATTTTGGGAAAAAAAATCTCTCTTAAGAGTGTTCTTATGACCATCATCTTCCATTTAAGTAAATCAGTCAAAAGATGTCAAGATACTTAAATATCTAAAATTAGCAGTAAATGTCAGTAAAGTGAGAAGCACTATTGTTTTTTTTGTTTTGTTTTATGTTAGCTTCCTATTTGTTTTTATCAATCATTTCTAGTGACAGTTAATGCTGTGATTCATGCCATTAATTTATTTGGAGAATTACATAGTATGTAATTATTAACTACTACATCCTGTAGTGTTGGTTTCACTAACTGCTACATGAAAGAGCAGATATCTCCATACTGATCTGACATCTTTTACTGTTCAGGTGATATAAAGGAGCCAGATGCTGGCTGTAATTAATCAGTAGAGGATTGTTCTGTTGATGGAAAGCTCTCAGCTGGAATAAAGCACACAGAGCTGGCTTCTGCTCCAAACACTTCTGCCTCTCTGACATCAGAAGAGGGACAAAATTTTCATAAGACATTACACATCAGCTGGATTAATGGATCAAAAACATGTGTTGCTAGGATGTTAGCTTTGTGTTGGTTTGCCCACCAGAATTGTGGAACTGTAATTATTTCCTTGTTTTTCATCTCCTGCACTGGTCGGATGAAGTATATAAGAGATAACATAATGCAAGAAGAATTTGGACTTTACAATTTTTCTGATAAATGGTTGTCTGATTTTTAAAAAAAAAAAAAAGTCTAAAAAGTGTTAGATGTGAAACTAAGTTTTTAAAACTCTTTCTCTTGCTACGTCTACAAAGATTTGTGAGGATCTCATTAGTCACAAGACAGACAATAATTTAAGCAAGATGTTTATGTAAAATAGGAAACCTGTTGTTTAGACTTTTACACAGAAGAGCAGCTAGTAAGTTGTCCTGCTTTGGGTCACCCAAGTAAGTAGCATGCTTGTGTTTCCTGTTCAACTGTTTCCCTGTTTCTACATTACAGTAGATTTTTTAAGGACAGGAAGATAAAATCAGATCAGAAAATAGAATGAAAAAACAAAAAAAAAAACCCTCCATAACATGGTTTAGTTATATATTTTGAATAAAGATTTTATGATTGTTAAGAAAGTATGAAGTTTAATTCTTCTGTAGTTTTATCTCATCTTCTAGTCCTTCAAAATCACAGGGGAAAAAAACCCCAACAAACAAACAACAAAACTCAAAGAAAAAATTGTTGCCAGGAAGATTAAAATGTGGTGTTTATTTCAGGTATGCCTTGTGGAGGTTTTTAAATGAGAGCTTCTCAATCTCACAATTGATGGCCAAGAGGCAACACTCAAATTGTTGGAAATCGCAGCATAAATCAGAGATACAGATGATTATTTTGTTTAACAGCAGCTCGAGTTACCATAGTGTCATTTAAGTCATGTGTTACTTTTTTTTTTTTCCACTGGGTGTCTCCACACTACATAGGAAGTTCACGCAGTGTTTATTTTCAAAGCTAATGCATGAAAGGAGAGGGAATGTGTAAATACTAAAAAGAGTATTTTGAATAAAGTTCAACAGTAAATTATAAAAAATGGGCGTATCTAAACCAACCCTGTCTCCCAGATCTCAAGCCTTGAGTGGCAGCAGACTTCTTCCATTCACCAAAGAATTTAGTAATGCATGGTGATAGAGTTATTCTTTTTATGTTGATCTAACTTCCAGGAATTCCTATCCCAGCATAGTATCAAAGAGGAAGTGGGTGTCCAATAAAAAGAGAAATTCCAAAATCCTGCCGTCTTGGGTTTGATTTTTTTTTATTTTTTCTATTTTTTTTTTTTTAAATAATCTCAACATTAGGTACTGAACTAATCCAGTCCCTTCTTTTGAATTATACATTTGTTAGCACTTTGTAAATTTGTTTCACCTTTGGCTACAGACAGTCATTCCTATTTCACACTGCAGTGACAATGACTGATGGCTTTGAAATTAACTAATGGCCACATAATCCCCGGAGCCCATTTCCCTGAGGTGTGGGTCCTCAGCCACACTCTTAACTGCAGTCGTAATGGCCATACCCACATTGCTCTTTAGTATTCTCCAGAGCACCATGACAGAGAGACTCTTCTGTCCTGACTTTTTCTTTCTCTTCTCCTTTCCGTTCAACATCCACACCATCAGGGCTTACAGCGTCCTTGTGCTGGCTACAGAGGTATACAAAAGCACCTACTAGGTTATCCATCCACTTCTGCTTTTTGTTTGGGATCACAAAATGTTATCACTGCTGCTTTCTGGAGACATGATGAAACTAAAGTGTATCTGCATGGTAGACAGGATACATGTTGAAATCAAGTTTCTCTCTGGGGCGATCAATAATTCTGACAATCAGAAGAGATACCATTTCATCATAGTTGCCAAACACTATGTATTCTTATAGACCATTGAGGTAGGTTGATTCCAGCATCAGCCATACCATTTGGATTACTGTTGATATAATGTATTTCACAGTGAAATACTTTATACCTGTGAATCCTTCTGACTGCATGACTAAATGGGAAGCTGTATCCTGGAAGGCGTTTTACTGCAATGTCAATCATAAGTGCACCTTGAGAACCTCACCTGTGTATGATTTCTGGGCAAAAGAGTCAGAATAAGAAACCAGAATGGCTCAGAAGCTTATGACAAATATCCCCAAGGGAAGTAAAGCTTCCCATGCCTTGATGTCTTCATGTTAATACTGGATGCTTTTATGGGATTTCTTGTTAGCCTCAGCTATATTCGACATAGAGCTCGTTAAAGGGCTAAGTAGATGAAAATCTATGGTATATAGTGGAGTAATAGACCGTTGTTGTGGTAGTGAAAAATCCATAATCAGTCTTTGACAATGTAGATTCATGGCAGTTTCTGTGCTTTCACTCCCGCTTGCTGTAAATATACAACAGAAAAATCTAAGTGTTAAAAATTTCCAAGCATTTCCTAGGCCACTGCTGGAATGAACTGTATGTGCCCAAGTGGGTCATAGGTGAGTGTACAGAATGGGATTTGTTGTTCTGTAATCTTACTACCTTGTAGTAATATTAATTGTAAATTGCTGTGATAGTAACAGCATACATCCTCACGGGACAACCAAGGGAGACCTGTGTAAAAGAAAAAAAAAAAAAAAACATAAAACCATTGAGATCAAAAAAACCTATTAATTTTGGGTTTTTTTCCTTTAATATATGCGAAACATTTTTGATCTGCCTTTGTAGGTATTTCAGTTTTGATTTATACATTTAAGTAGCTGTTAAGCAGCTCATAGATGGCATGGATATTGAACATTTTGAACTTCTAATGCTAAGCAAAGGAGTCTTTCAGTTCAGCAGGAACCATTAGCTGCTTCATTCATGCTTTTTGCTCTGGAATTTCATATTTAGAAAAATCAAAATCTGCAATGAAATGGATATTACTTCTAAATTTTATCATGAACCCACATAGGAAGAATACCAGATTGCTGATGTAGGCATTTTCTTCATCCCTTATTGATCAGACTTCATCAGTTACTTTTGTGATGAAAGACAATCTTCTGCTATTAACTTCCCTTTAGGATCTCCTATCTTACCCCCTCTCTATTGCCAGTACAAACCTAATGTGTAGAAGTGTTGCTGCAGTTCAATGGAAATTGCTACAGAGTTAGTGTTAAGAAATGTGGGATTGGACCCTCTCTTGTACAAGTGTACATCATGTGTTTTTAATTATATATTTTTTGCAAGGTTAGTAAAATGCAGCTTATAAATCACTTGCTCAGCTCAAAGTCCCTTCCTCTATTGATTTGGTTACCTTCTTGCTGCTTTTGCCATGTAGGCCAGCAAGCAGTATTGTTTCCTTTTGTAAACTCCATCGATTAGGAGAGAGAGAACATGGAAGAAAATATGCTTGTTTATATCTGTGTGTTTCAGCAACATTCATACCAAAACAATTGCTCTTGCGTTTCATGACTATTCCTGTCAGAAAAAGCAGTTTTCAACTAAACATGGTTACTCATTTTCCCCAGGGAAGCATAGAGTACATTCATTAAAAATATACAGAAAAATGCAACTGATGGTACTGTTGTGTACCATTGGCAAGCCTTTAATGATTGGTTCCTGAGACACTTTTTTCTGTATGTGCTGTGAATTGGTGTGTGTGAGAATAATTATTAGTTTCAGTACAAGTTGTACCAGTGCCCTTTTTAACAGAAATTTCAGGCTGCAGTGTCTAATTGCTAGATAGATGGATTTATAGTGAGTTGTGGTCTGCTGGGCATAACATTTAGTGGATACAGCATACCTCCTCCTACACAGTTCTGCAGCTGCATGCTTCCAACTTTATTTTTACAGATGATGGACACTGTCATTTGTGGTCTTTCTGAATGAATCAATAAGGAAACAAAATCTTGCCATTAGTACCCTAATTTGCTTATAGGTTCTGGTCCTGGTATTCAACTACACTGAAATTAATTGAAACATATTATTTTTGCAAATGCTTTTTGTCTGTATTCTGTTGTGAATCCCACAAGACACACTGAATCCAAAAACCCTGTACTTGGCAGTGGTAAGGCCTCACCTTTAGTACTGTGTCCCGTTTTCAACCTGTTACCACAAAAAAGACATTGAAGTGCTGGTCCAGAGAAGGGCAACAAAGCTGGTGAGGTGTCTGGAGAGTAAGCCATATGAGGAGAGGCTGAGGGAGCTGGGGTTGTTCAGCCTGGAAAGGAGGAGGCTGAGGGGAGACCTTCTCGCTCCCTACAACTACCTGAAAGGAGGTTGCAGAGAGGCGGGGGTCAGTCTCTTCTCCCAAGTCACAGGTGATAGGACACGAGGAAATGGCCTCAAGTTGTACCAGGGGAGGTTCAGATTGGATATCAGGAAAATTTTTTACACAGAGAGGGTTATTAAGCATTGGAATGGGCTGCCCAGGGACATGGTCGAGGCACCATCCCTGGAGGTATTTAAAGGATGGGTTGACATCGTGCTTAGTGATGAGGTTTAGTGATGGGTCATTGGTTTTGGTTTGGTTTGTTGGTTTTTTTTAATCAGAGTTATGTTGATAGTTGGACTAGATGATCTTAAAGGTCCCTTCCAACCTAGAAAATTTGATGGTTCTGTCAGTTGTAACCTGCCTTCTTGATTTAGTTATATTTAAAAGTTTTAATATGGCTGTATTTATTAAACATAATGTATAATTTTGTTATCCCACCAACAGTGTGTTATGGCATTTCATATGCCTGGTATTTTCTAGAAATCTGGAAATATATCTGAAGAACACTTTTTATTCCCATTTTGCAGATAGGAAAGCTGAAGCATAAAAGCAGAAATGTTCACTCTGAGTCCACAAAAAGGCTGTCATATAACTAGAAATAACCTCAGATCTAGACTCTTACATCCCTACTTTAGTATTCATAGCTGATACTTATCATCTGCTATTTGAAATGTAAGGGAATCAAGATTTTATTTTCCTCTACTTTTGTTTAAATAGAAAATGTTCTTGCTAATAGAGGATTCTGTGCTAAATGCAGATGAGTATAAGTTATTGAATCCCCATTATGAAGACTGAGTTGTCTCTTTGTTTGGAAAAAATTGCTCATTCTTTTTGTCCCATGAAGTTACAAGGAGAAAGATGTTTTCTTTTTACTCAGTGCCGATTTTGCTCTTGACATCGTGCAAAATCTCCATTTCCCATTCCCTCTGCTGAGAGGCACGGAGGAGAGAGACTGTAAAAAAGAAACTTTTTGATTGGATGGGGATTCATCATAGTATGATTACACATGTTTTTCTTGTGTTTCCCATGTATTATTAACTAGTAAATAGCAATTATTGTCTTGTTTGGTTTTTTTTTTTTATTGGATGAAACATATTTTGTTGATACTCATCAAAACCTGTATCAATGAAACTAATTCAGCTACCGGAAACAATACATGGATTCAGACAAATAAATGGTCCTTTTTTAAAAAAAAAAATTTCTTTATGTCCCTGTTACTGCATTCTGAGTACTGGAAAGGATTAAGAAAAAAATTTTTTTAGCATGTCCATGTCTAAATAGTATATTTTGGAAAATGATCGAAAGAATGAAATTAATATGCTGAGAGAATCCATGATATTTGCATTGGCAGGCAGCCTCTTGGGAGCTGCTATCTGTTCCTGAAGGACATTGTTTTAAAGGAATACATACTGCTTTAGTCTACAAGGTATCTTAGCTCATTAACATTTATTTCTATGACTGCATCATGGCAATCATAAATCATTCTGTCAGTATATCCCTTGCCTGGGTTACTAAGATTTGAGACATTTATCCCTAGGAGTCCACTCATATAAAGAAATACCGTCCATTTCCATTCAAGAAAGGACATTTTCAAAAGTGTATGTGGATGCATGCGGACTTGTCTGCCTTTCAGTTTGCTCTCTTCTCAAAGCAAATAGATAATCTGGGCTTGAATTCCACAGTCCTGATGGTATTGAGCTTCTCAAATTAGTCCACTTCTAATATTCTCTGCTTTTGACTTTGCTCCTTCTGACCACAGAAGATGAACAAAAATGAATGTATATTATGCATAGAAAAATGTCACCAACATGTGTTGTGTCAAATACATGAATTCTAGTTTTAATAATATATCTAATTGTTTTTAATATAAGCCAGGCTGGTATCTGATGCAAAGAAAGTATAAAATAAGAGGCAAGGAAAGGTCCTTCAGTTGTGAAATTGGTACTGAGCCATGTCTGCTAAAGTGTAATTCTAGCATGTCAAAGGACTGGTGGTCCACAGGAATGTGTTGGTATTAAGATGTGTACCACAACATGAAACCTGTGTTAAAAATATGCTTCAAAGAAAATATCTGCAATTTGATTTAATTCGTAATAGACATTCACACAGCTCCCTGATTGTAACTAATTAGCTGATGCAGAGCCTGAGCACATTCTGAGCCAAGGAGAGCTGTCCCATATATACGCGTGTGAATAGGAAATGTGTAATACAGCCATATCTACTTTGGTGCAAATATTTTTCTACAGCTCAAAAAATGATCTTATAAAAAAGGCTTTGTATATAAATATATATATTCACACACATGCACACACATAGATATATATTCATTAAAAAATTCTGTATATAAGAATTCTTGTTTGTATTTCACAATTAATATGAAATGTTTGTGTTACTATTTAAACAGCTGCTTCCTTGAGTCTTTTTAGTGTACAGTGTTCCAGATACAGGAAGGTTCTTGAGGTTACAAGTGCCTGTGGTGGTAGATTTTGAATATTTAGCTGTGAAGTCAACTGCCAGTTTTTATTCATTGTTTCCATTTACTCCTTCCTTAATATTTCAGCTTTCTTAGCTCGTAGTCCAAACTCCTGAGGAAGGTCGGTTTGCAACTCCAGCAAGTTCTTCAACAGCTGCTGCTGGTTAGTCAGCATTCTATAGATGATTGTCATTGTATAGTATGGCAGTAAAAATGCTGTACTGAATAATGTCATATATATTTAGTAAAGGTAGAACTTTTGCAAGCAACATAAACCTTAAAATGCTTTCTAGAATAAAGAGCTTTCTAAATATATTTTAATCTGTTATACCTACAAAAGATATATGTAGTATTTTCTGAGGCTTCTTTCAGGAAATTTCTATATTCAACAGCCATAACCGTAATGTTTTCCAGTCCTGCTTTGCTGGGTATAGAAGCTGCTTTGTGTTCAGGTGAGAATGCTTTCATTTGCAGCTGTTATCATGGGGAAGGGTTTTATTTTATGAGATGGTTATGTGTGTGGTGCTTTTGCAATGAGCTGTGAAAGTAACTCTAAAATTTCTCTAACAGTGCATTCCCCAACCTTAGGATGAGAACTGACAACACCTTGGCCTCAGTCCCCAGCTGCACTGCAGGCTCTTTACACCGTGCCAGCAGTGCAAGGTGACTCTAAAGCCAGTTTAATTGGCCATGGAGGGATGTGCTCAACATAAGGATTCTCCCCAGGGGCTGTAGAGTGTGTGGTTGGGCCTTCCTTATAGAACTGCCAAGCTGGCTAGTGCAGAAGCCTTTGGGAGCATTGGCAGCCAGTGTAAATCCGATTAGACTTTGGACAGCTATGATTTATGTGAAAAGACTAGACCAATAAATGCAGAGCCAGCCCACTCCTCAGCCAGTGTTTGTGGAGAAGTATTTACAGCGTACTCATGTGGTACACACATTGGTTCTCATTTTTATTGTATGTGCAATCTAAACTATGTTAAATACATCATGATAGTTTCAGTTAAAATTCTAGGAAAAAGAATTTAATCAATGTATTTCTGGGTTTTTTTTTGCTGCGTAATTATCATTGTGAGAGAGATGTCCCAGTCTGTGGATTTAACTTTAAGGTTATTCACGCCCAGGGTTATATACAACCCAGTGTAGAGAACTTCTCATTCCTCTGTAAAGGGTTAATAGGATATGAATAACAGGGGTGCGCAGTTAAGTTATTTGCATGAAATTGTTAGGGGAGCTGTGGGAAGCATTTTAATTTTATAATTTTTCATAAATTATTCATGTTAAAAATAACAACACAAATTTGAACACAGCTAAAAGGTACCAGGCTTAACAGTATATCACAGCTTTTGCAATCACAATGGAAAATGTGCCCTTTCAGATTCCTATCTTTCCTTCATCCATTTCTTCACTGAGATAGAGAGTAAAGGAGAACGATACCCAAGCATTTCTCTTTTCTTTCTTCTCCTCCTACCTAGAAAATTATGGTACTGAGTCAGGTAGGTAATTCAGGATAAAAAGAATAGCTTTTGTTTACATTCTTTTATCTAGTTTTTGGAGTTCTTGTTCTATTTCAAAATTATTTTCTCTGATAGTTCTGAGTGTGTATTTTACAGACTACTCACACTGCATTTATTGATGATTCAGTACCATGTGTCCTTCCCTTGAGAAGGGAGTAATGATTTTTTTTTTCCTTTTTTTTCTTTCATTCCCTTTTTCTTAAAGGCTCAAATCATGGCAATAATTGGCTCATTCCTCAACTAAATTTTGAAAATATTTATTAACATAAGGGAACTATATTTTAGAAGTCCTTTGTGAGTCTTAATATTAGAAGTATACAAAACCAATAGGACTACTTATATGCAGAAATGACTATATACATGCTTTATATGTTCTAGTACTTGAATAGATGAAGGATCAGAACTGAATGGATTGTTAGCTTCTCCACTAATGTATGAAAATGGTGACAATAGAATTTTTGGGGTGGCGATGGGTTACAGAGCTTGTCACTAATTCAGCTGTTTTTACTTTGACCTGAATTGGACATGGGTTCACTAGACTGTCACATAGTTAACTGAGTTGGTGGTGCTGATGCACACTGGGGCAAACAGATCAAATCCTTTGGATTTCCAAACTCTGTTCAGAATGGGCACATTGCATGTTTGATTTAGCAGAAAGACCAAGGACTAAATAGGCACAGAGACAGAATTACCCTATGGTAGGTACATCTAGACAACAGCTGAGGTATATTGCAGGTCAGTGTTAAAGCCTCTATTGCTGTTTCCTTATGCCAGACCTATCCTCTCAAACATTAAATTTCCATTGCTACTCAAAAAGTACTTATAGTAGCATTTAAATTATGTTTCCATTAAAAAAAAAAAATATTATTATTTAGCAACAGGAGATGCAAAGGCAGACATGAGATGGAAATGCAGGTCATATTTAAAGAAGCAAGCTCATAAAGAGGGAACTGAGAATAGCCTATTTTATTTGCATGAAGTGATACCTAAAGTGTCAGAGCAAAGTGATACAGAAGCTTGGCATTTTATGAAGAGGCCGATCAAAACCTTTGTTTTGGAACTCTAAGTTTCAGCTATGTATTTGTGCCTTTATTTTGCAATTTTACAATGTGAATGACACAACATGAAATATTATTTCTGTAATTATGCTCATAGCAATAAATCCCTTTGGTATTTCTGCTGGTGCTGTAACTTTTTGAAGCAGTTTTTTTCTGTATATTTTGTCATTTGTGTATGAAAACGTAACATATTACTGGAAATATTGTGTTAAATCACATAATTTGTTGACTTCTGTATATTGAATATACAACATGTTTTGCCATTTTATTTTGTTTTCAGCTTCTGACAAAAATAGTTATGTAGAGGTTTCTATCATGTATTTACCACGTGCTTCCTTTGATAGCAGTTCAGAAAAAAAACAACCCAACTCTCCTGGACATAAAATAAATGACAGTAGCATAATGGGAGGATAAAAAAAAGTCTCCAGTTAAAGTGTACCATTCAAACAGCTTGGCTAACATTTTTCCTCTACTCTCAAATCCTAATTGTGACTTTAAATTGGAGTAAATAGTCCAGCAAAACAATGTAATGTCACCTGAAAAATATGCCCCTGCAACATTTCACAGTGGGGGATGCAGCTATGCATGGCATGTGAAATGAAAGGTATGTCTCATACTGGCATATCAGCTGTGTCATTTCACCCACGCTGTAGCATTGCAGACTTTAGGTGACACGCCACAGCTGAAAAGCCAGCATATGACAAGCTCTTCATTTAACTGAATATGCCAGCTGCTAGGAAATTCTGCAGTCTCCACTCATGTTTTGTATAATCAGTTTCCATGCCATTGTGCTCTCTCAAATGTGGTGTTTAGAAACACCATTTAGGCAGAACAATGATTATCTATACTGTAGGTATGCATCTGGAATAAAATATGAAAATAACCCTCTTCCCCACTATCCTACCCCTACATCTGTAAATCATTTAAATATAGCCATTCATTTCAGGACCCTACGTTTGCCAAGGAATATCAGAAATCCACATGATGTCCCAAGTGCCACATTTTGTATTTGGATCTCTGATTTAAATGAATAATGTGTAAAACTTCATGAGGTGTGAAACTGCATATAGATAGCTCCTCACTGGTTTATGTGCATGAGGACATTACGGTTTCTTCCAAGGTCAGTTCGATTTATGCTCACCAAATACTATCAGAAATGTCACTTGTCTTCAGATATAGCAAATGACTAAGCATTTTGTTAATATTAATTTGCTGTCCCACCATGCCCACTTTTGAAACCCCCATATTAAAATACAAAGGTTTTGAAGACTCATACGTTCTTAAAGATGTCATGATATATTGTTAGTGTAATTTAAAAATTAGAACTGCTAGGTATTGTGACAGTCTTCATCTTCCATATACTTTAGAGTGATGAACTAGATTTAACATCAAATTTATTTCTAAGACTGGTTTAAGAAACAATCACAATGACTGAAGAAATACCTATGCATTTTTTTTTACAGTTGTTTCAAATGTATTGATCCACCCTTCATTTGGACTTATCCATCTCATTACTGTAAATCATGTTTATAACAATATATTTTATTTTCCTGTTCAAAACAATTAGATGACCATGTAAATTGGAAAATGAATTTTTTCACTTAAAAATTATGTTACAATTAATAGTACTGTCAGTCTTTGTAACGGTGAGGAGTTGATAACTGCAGGCTATTGCAAATGCTGCAAGAGGGTTGTTTTTAAAGCACAGAGCTCTACACTAAGGAACTTACTGAATGGATTTAATTGAGTGGTTTGGATGGAAGTGCTGGCTCACACAAAGTGAAAGCTGACCGATGGATGCAAAGAAAAAGAAGTGGTCACCAATAACACGAGATAAAGGAAACTCTGTTGCAGGAGTCCAAGGATAAGAACTCATACTCTTTATATAATTTTAATTTATTATTTATTGTACACAAATGTATGGTTCACTGGTTCACATATATTCCAGAAACAGAAGTTTATTGACATTTGAAAAATTTTGAGCTATCCAATACAAAATGAAGTGAATATTCATGTGCTTTGTGTCATAACAGCTTCCACATTTAAGTTTTAGATCCTTTGCTGTTAACTCATGAAAAAGTGTAAGGATTAGCACGAATAGTAAAGATTTATGGCTACCTTGATCCAGGAATACTCTTCCGTGGAAAAGGATGAGACATGATATGTCTTCCTTTCCAGCAAAGCTGTGTAGGGAAGCCTTTGTCTGTAGCCAATCATGTATGTGTGTCACTGAATTGGAATACTATCAGAATTCTAAAACAATACTCTTAGTCTTTAGTCAGCATTCTTCTTTGTGACTGCTAATAACTTGCAAGAGTAAATGTTGGTCTTTGCTGGTTTTCCTTTTTTTTTTTTTTCCATAATCTCTGAGAAGCAGTTGATGAGAACAAATGCTTCTGAAATTACGTTTAGGAATTTTTGACTATATCATATTCTGGAGAGCTGGACTTGAGGACTAAATCAGTAGCAAGTATGACATAAAAAATGACTAAATGAAGTATTCTTTGTCTCATGTTGTCTAGAAATAAGCTGCTGCATACTGTGCTAATTCTGCACTGGAATTTCCACAAACATTTACTTTCAAACCTACACTAAAATGAGTAGCCATAGTTAAAAACAATTCTGCAAGACAGTATATGTTCCAGTCCAAACGCTTTCCATGATGTGATAGTGAGTACTGCTGCAGTGTTTCAACTTTAGGGCAAGACAAAAAATGAAAATCAGAGGGGGTAGACAAATATTCTTCATTTCTAGTGCTATTTGGATAGCCAGGAAATACGAAGTTTTATGAGTTCCTAATAGTCAGAAGGCAAAACTGGTTTGAGAGAACTTTCCTCCAGATTTGGCATTTTAGCATTGTATTAATTGAAGTGGCCCATCGATTATATGCAATAATTTTGAGCTACCTATGCTGGGTGCACTTAAAGAAAACCAGGAAATTCATCACATGTCGAAGATCCTAATTTTTCAGCTTTACCTATATATTTGTGCATGTATCATATCTCCTTTCACTTGAACTATTTGCTTTAGAACATTTGATCTTCAGTCGCTCTGTGTTCAGGTATGCTTCAACTGATACTTAGCTTTCCTTAGGCACTATGGGGCCTCTGTTAAGCTTTTCATATTGTAGATGACACATTAGTGCAGTAGCTAAACCCAAAGGAAACACAGAAGTAGTGAAGCACAGCAAAACAAATAGAGGTTTGCAGAACTGTTTGTAGCAAGAGCTAAAAAACCCTCTCTAGATACGTAGAGCCTGAACCAGATGCTGATAGAATATATCATATCACTAAGCTACATATTACATATTCTTAAAAGAATTTTTTAGTCAGGCATTGATCCTACCTCGTGCTGTCCCTATTTTTTTTTTTTTCACTTACTACTAAAAGATGTTATGAGACTTGCATGATTTCTGAACTGTTTGAAAACATATAGAACACATAAGAAAAATAGGGATAATAGCAGGCTGTTATTTATAACAAAGTCAAACACCTTTCTATTCACTTACTACTCTTCCATGGTTATTTGCTTTTCTCCTTACTCTCTATATGTTTAAGTAGAAGTACTGAAGGGCTTTCTTGTACACTGGAACAACAGAAGATCCAGCATTTTTGCCCAACTGCAGTCTTTAGTTCAGCATAAGTAAAAGATCAGATCTTGAAAAATGCTTTATGTTCACGATTGCACTGTCTTCGGTACCTTCTTGGGGAAAGAGCTACCTTCATGACCTGCAGCCATTCTTTGGCCTCTTCTAACATTTAGAACAAGATCCTCATCTATTAATGAATCTTGAGAAAGGTGCATTATCATGAACTATAATCTTACTGAATTTAAAACCACAGCCTATTAAAAATTTGGTCTAGTTTATTTTGATCATAAAGCTGTGATACATTGTGCATAATTTTAATACCTAGACATACAGAACTCATCTCTGTCAGCTTATTAGTTCTTTAATCTGATGTTAATTCATTATTTTATAGATCATGGTGATGACATCTAACACACATATACGTATACTTCTCAATACTTGAAAAAGTAAAGTATTGGATCGCATCTTGTAATTATATTCCCAAGACACTGGTTAATTTAAAATAAAATATAATAAACACTTTTAAATGCTTTTGTGTGTGGAGAATTCCATAGAAATTTCAAATATTAAGCAGTCAAGAAAGCTAATTCCTTCCATGTAAACATAGTAATTGGAAAATGTTTGTAGTCTTGTACCTATTATTTTAATATAAACTGCTGTAGATGAATTAAGAATAGTAGGCGGTGTGTGTGTGCATCAGCATTGGTTTGCACACCGTTACTGTTTTTCCAACTGCTTTTTTCCTAAAAACTCTTCACTGCAGTATCGGTCAGAGGTCAGGCTAAAGTATGGATACTTTCTTGGGGCTTTTTTGTTGGTTTTGTTTTGTTGGGTTTTTTAGGGTTTTTTTCCTCCATGAAGGTGTGTTTGTATTTGTTAATGACAAAAGTACTATATAATATATTTCATTAAATATATAAATATGTTGTTCCCTGAAATTTTCACATCCTTTTGTAGGTTTTCTGGGGGAGAGAAAAGTTGGCTAAAGTTTTAAGAAATATTTATTTATGTAAGTTGGAATGCTGCTCACTGCACAAAGACTATGCTTCTAGCTTACAAGAGGCATTTTTAATGCCAGCTTCAAGGTTTCCAAATTGTGCTACAAGACTAAGGACCATGAGGTTCCAATAAGAAGGAATTTTTTTCTAATACTAGAATTATTCTTTAAACTTTGTGCAATATTTGACTAATTAGTAAAACATACATTGTCCCTTTGAAAAGCACAAGAAGAAATGTCTTCAAATTCATGCAGCAGTAAAACATGTTTCTTCAGATGATAAAATACATATATGTTGACTTTTATAAAGAAATAATAGTTGAAGTTACGTAATAAAGTTGCTACTGCTGATGGATTAATCATTATGTACTAACCACAGTGCGCTGAAAACTGTATTGGGATTTTTGTGATAAAGAATAAGCGATTTCTTCACTTGCTTGGCCATCTGAATAGAATTTCAGTTATACATTTCCTGTTATACAGGACAAAAAATTTCTCTGGTTTGCCTTTTCAACTCAACCAAATTGTACAAGAGTGAGCTTTGCATGCCTAATGAAGAACAGCTCAAAAGATTAGGAACAAAGCATTTTTGCAGAACTAACACATACTTCAGATATGTGAGTGCAGAAACTGTTGCTTAGCCACAAATGATTTCTGTCAGATTCAGCTGTTATCTTGGATGTTCCTGAAGGAATCTGGATTAACATAATTAGAATGTTCATGAACCATCTCATTATAATTTTAGAAATTTCAGTGCTGAATAATACGCTAGGCTTTACTTTCAAGTTTCATGACTAAGCCTTTTAATTTAATAAAATATATTTGCCACATAGAGTTTTATTTGCATCACTTTCCTGTATGTCAGCTATTTTTTTTAGTCTAGAATTTAAAAAAAAAAAAAAAAAGGAAAAAATATCAGTAAAATTCTGAGCATCATTATACCATTCAAAATACTGGGCAATTACAGGTTCCCTGTATTTTCTAGTGCCCTTTGTACTGGACATGTATAAAGGCATGTTCATCATATATTGGTGTGAATTTTAAGTATTTGCAATTGATTCAAATTTACCCCAGATTTGAAAATATAATCCTTCATCTGAATTTTAAGGTAGGACGATGCATTGCATGTCACTTCTAAAACAAATTTGACGGTCAAAAGAAATTAATCATAAAAGAGTAAGTATGTATAATAGGCTTTATATGCTGCATTAGTCTTGGATGAAACTATTTGGATGGATAATTTTTTTAAAATATAAAATATTTGCAGTAATACCAAAGAATTTGCAAAGATGTTTCTTAAATGGGGGTGTCTTCTTTCCTGAATCACAACCATATAGCAAACGTGTATAGTAGGAGAACTGATTATGAAGGGGGTTTTCTGTTTCACTCAAGTTATTGACAGCTTTTATTACAGCTTTACAACACTACATGAGTGTGTAGCTTTTTTTTTTATTTTCTTTCTTCTTGCTCCTGTTCCAGCTTTTAAGCTATTTTCCTTCATGCAGTGGATGATTCTGCTACTCTTCTGTTAAAGATGGAGAGTTTGTTACAAGGGAATCAGAGATGATGCTGCAATTACTTTAAATCCTTCTGCCTTTAATACAAAAATATTTGGTATAAAAGAGTTTATTTTGGAGAAGAGCTCTCTTGGACTGGAGCCCTCCAGTAAGAAAAAGAGGTAAGAATCTCTCTCGCACTGGAGGGCTCCAGTCCAAGAGAGATTCTTACCTCTTTTTCTTATTTATAAATAAAGTATAAGCAGCTTTTCTCTAAACCTAACATGAGGTGGACAAAAGCAGCATTACTTTTTGTTGTTGATAGTGTAGATTTGAAAAAAGTCTGCCTAAAATCTTAAAAAGTTTATAGTGTGTGGAGAATTTTCAGCTCTTGCCTTCTGTGTCTCAGGCCCCATTTTTCCCATTGTGAAACTGCTAGCAAGTATGTCCTCTTTCCTGTCTCCTGCAGATTACTCCCCCTGCCTAAACCCTTGCTTCAAGAACTCTTCTTTACTCTAAGAATTTTTTCAGGTTCATTACCTGATACTTCTTATTTAGTGAAATAGATAAAAAACATGCATGGAAGTCAGGAGAAGGTGTAGGTGAGGTCACCTATCACATGCACAGCAGGAAGAGGCAGCAACCTCTGAGAAAGCAGAGTACACTGTAAAGCAAGTGTCTTTTGGTGTCTGCTGCTTAGAAGCATCTCGGGAAAATCCAGAGTATTGTAATCTCTCTTTTCTTTTTTTTTTTTTTTTTTTTTTAACCTATGTTTTCATTTGCATTTGCCAAAGCTTTCTGGCAAAAAAAAAAACCAACAAGACCCACATGACTAGACCTATAGGAAGTTAATTTTGTGTTCAGTGGTGTTCTCAGTCTCTGCCAGGGAGCTATGACTACCTTCTCTGCAAATATTCATAGACTGTGATACTTGGATTTTGGAGAATTGGTTAGCACAGAGAATTATAGTTATATTAACTCCTCATATAATTTTTGCATTGCCAGACACATAGTGTTACTAGCACAGCAGGGCTAGTCTTTAATTTGATTGCTCCTAACCGTAGTGAAATCACATATTTAGACATATTAATATGGAAGAGGTAGTCCATTTTATACTAAGCTTACTGTGTTCATAATAGCGTACCTGTGGAAAACAGAATTGTTGGGGTTCTCTGCAACTCCATTTTTGCATTAGATTAATAGCATTGGCTGAGGAAGCTGTGCCATGTTAATACTTAACATCCTATATTCTGAACGACTTATATTTGAGCTACAGTGATATGACCGTGATTTGATGATTCAGTGAAGTAGAAGTGTGGGGTTTTGTGAAAACAAACACATTCTTTATTGCTTGGTTTTATTTTGCTTTTGTTGTGCACATTTTTTTATCTCTTACTGTGATTTTTGTTTTTGAAATTACTAAACCTGTATATTTCAAATCATATGGAAAAATGGAATAAAATACAAAGTGTTTGCTATATGTTTTGTTGAAAATATGTCCTTAGAATATTGAATATATATGTAGACTGAAACGTCAACTTTCTCTAGTCCTTTTATTAGCCAAGAATATTGAGTGGACTTCTGTGAATATTGAGGTCAGTTTTCAATTAGAAAGTCTGAAATCACATTCAAAGTCCATAGATTGGTACCTGTATATAACCAGCCTGATTTTGAGGAAGTTGAACATCAGTAAGTAGTACTGAAGCAAGGGAAACTGTTCCTATGGCATAGACACCAGAGGCTGATTTTAAGTGTCAGAGTTGGGAAGACTTGGAGTTTTGGCTTTAAATTATATGATATATGCAATAACTTTTTTCTTTTGGGCACACCTACATTTGTCTGTCGAGCTTTGTTAAATGCTGTGAATGAAAAGGTCTTATTAACATCTTAGGCAGTTTTGAATTTTGTAACTGAAGTTCATTTACTCAGATAACCAGGCGTTTAAATCCAGATGCTCTGTAAATGACCCTTTACTGAATATTTAAGAACTTCTCAGACTTAGAGTGAGCTAAATGGGATAAATGTCAGTCTGAGTTAATGCAGAAGTAGACCTGGACAGGAGTTATCTCATAAACCACTGTTCTGTTGGGAAATGCTGCAATGTTAATTCTAAGTGTTTAATGAAAACTTTCCTCTAGTCTGTTTTCCTCTGAGTGGTCAATATGCCAGAGGTGGAGACAGAGCAGATCCAAGACTTATCCTCATTTGTGTGTTCTCAGTGTTTCCCTTGCATTAGCACTGATGATGATTTGGCCACAGGGGTAGCATTTATGAAAATGGCAATTGTTCTGACTTGTCACAGCGTCGTACAACATGTAATGTCTGCACCAGGTAAGGAGATAGAATCACATGGTGGTGAATAGTAGCAAGGGCTGAACTTGCCCTTTTGGCTGCAATGTACTTAATCTAATAGTGAAAGACTCTGTAATTTGCTACTTCAGTATTATTATTGTTATTGTGCAAACAGTTAAAATTTTAATCATTGTTGCGGTTCCATATTTTAGGAGCAGAACATTAAGCACAGTGATACTGCACTGGTTTGTATCCATCTGTTGTGCATCTAGACTATTTTCTAGGTTTTCCCCCAAGACTCTGGAATCAAAGAAAAGAAGATGTACAGAAAATCTTGTTAGAACTTTGTTAGCTTAATGGTTCTTGAAAGAAAACTTGACAGGTTGGTGAGGGTTCTGCAAGTATTCACAGAGTGGTGGCCAATAAAAAGATGACAACTGATGTGGTAATGATATCTTTTATGGGAATAATCTCTGTTTACCTGACCATTACAGAATTCATAGTGAGTTTCTGAGCCAAAACTCAAGGAGATTTCAGAAACTGAGGACCCGTTACTTCCGACCAGATTGTGAATGCCTTACTCCTGTTGTTGGCTGTTAAGTCGTGTTGTGTTCAATGCTTACATTTTTAATTAATAACTGAACATTAATGGAAAAAGACTTTTTGTTTAGTCTTTAATAGCAATTTGTGTGACCTGGGGAGATAAGCATTTGTATTTTTTGGGCATAGGCAGGCAGTTCTTTATAAGTTTGGGAGGATATGGGAAAATAGAAATAATGGAAAAAAAGAGATTTAAAAACATTGTAAACACAGCACATGGAGATTTCCTACCCCTCTTTCCTCCCTCCCCCCCTCCAAATATGTTTTCCTGTACAAGTTTTAAAATACTTGAATGCATTCTGCTAATCATCTCTTCAGTGTTTGGCTGCATTTTTCTCCTTGCAGTTCACATAAGCAACGTATGTAGATGAATATATAATTAATTATAATTGTATGAGAGACAATTTCCTTTGGGTGGGTACATCCTCTGTAAATATACAATATATTATTCATGGGATTTTTGTGCCTTTTCAGTAGTTAGCCTGTTACTGTAATTATCACTCATGGTTTGTGGCAAGCTTTTTTGATCTGAAATAATTGCTCTTAAAAGAATGCACACCCCTAAAATATTCAGATCATCTAAAATGAATGCTTTTGTGGTGATGCAACCTGATATACCTTGGTGAAAATTTGTAGATGCGGCATTTTATACATTAGGGAAAAACAGTCTGACTGCGTGAGAAAAGGAGTGGTGAGTCAGGAGAGGGAGAGATGAGTGACCTTTCCCTTTTTTGGTCTTTATGTTCATCTTATGTTTGTGATACATAGTCATCATGTTCAGAGGAGATAATATCCTTAGCTAATTAGTTCAGTATAACGTATAAACGCTTTCTGAAATGAAGAAACAGTATTATTTTATAAAATAATTGAGATGTAAACTCTCTAATGATAACTGTTTGCACATTATCAACAAATAATATTCATAAGTCACATAAACATTACCTTTAGTGCCTACTAATCAGTTATCCCATATTTTTCAGCTAAAAATTGTTTTATGTCCTTTGACATGGAGTATGTCCGTTTATCCGAATATTAAGAACAAAGCCTAAGTGATTGCAGCGCGTGCTCTACATTTGCTTCTCAAATTTCTTTGTAATGGTATAATTTTGTGCCCTCAGCCAAAAGCTAGAGTAATTGTGGCACCCTTGAATGGATTTAGAGGTGAAAAAGCAAATCCAGTCAAGCTAATTATAGCAAGGGATTGAAGATTGTGTATCACTTTCTTTTCTGTCAATGGTTTCAGAAACTGGTATGTGTCAATCTGAGCCATGACTTGAGCAGTCTACTTTGCAGTATTCCCACCATGATTTACAAACACTTGGAGTGCTTGTAACAACAGGAATAGTACATGCAAAAACATTAGAAGGAGATTATTTGAGTGATAGTGATAGCTTTATGCATGATGAATAATCCTGGTGACTGGGATCTTATCCAAGTATCCTTTTTCCATTGTTGAAGCTTCAGAAAAAGGAAAGACTGTGGCAGGAATCACATTGGGTGTAGTCTCCAGAAATATTCTTTAAGATTTTTTTTTTAATCCATTTGCTGTGTGTGAGGGGATGTTATCTTAATTCTGTCACTTACTAATGAAATGTGATGTGAGACTGTGTCAAAATCTTAGAGATCTTTCACATTTACAAGTCTCTCATATCCAACAGGTCGCAGTTTCCCTACAGAGGAGGAAGCATGGCCAACCTCTGTTCTTGTATCAAAGGTGCCATCAACAAGCTAATTGTCTAGCTCTGAGATTAATACTTTCATCATGTTTGTTTGTGCTCGCTTTTATGTTCAGCCAAAATAAGACACTTCTCCTTTTTCAAGTTTCTCTTTAAAGATCAGCAGATAACAAGTTCTGATTGCAGCTCCTGTTGCATCTAATCTTGTTTTTCAGCATAGGGCAAGGCACTTCCCATATATCTTGCCACAGTAGCTCCCAGTCTGTCGGCCTGCAGACACAAATGTTATATAAAAGTGTAAGTAATGAAAGCAAATAGTGAAAATGTCTCTCTGATTTGCCTTTATATTAATCAGTCAAAGATCAAACACCTCAAGGAAAACTGCAAAGTGACAGATTCTTTAGATTCCTCTGTGTGATGACTAAAACAGTAGAACAATTTATTTAGTTTCAGAGATTGAATTCCCTGCTAGTCTCAGTGGCATTTGCCTTGGTAAATCTTGCATATTCAACATTAGCAATAACTTAGAGACGCTGTTTGGTATGAGCAAGTCAATATGTAGAAAAAAACCTACAAGACAGCTGAGGTATCAGCTCAAGATAAATTCATGAAGCCTTTTGTCTGTCTGTGTTTCTGCAGGAATCCAGAGTGGTAGATTTGCAGTAGTGTTTGTTAAATGAATCTTTGCCCTTAGTGCAATTCAGGATTGTTATTCAAATCAATATTAATAAAACAGTGTCTGTCCCTGTGTAAGTGTAAATATTTTGGTTATAGAATCTTATGCAATATCTGCTGCTTGCAATATCATCTTGCTGTATTGTTTGATGATCAAGAAAGAACTCCTATCTTCACTCACGCTCCTGATCTCTGTAGAAATAGTTTGTATCAAAATTCATCATAAAAATATGTCTGTCCGGTGTCTGTTATTGACCTAATCAATCTTACTGATTTTGACCATGGAAGGCAGGTTATTTCTTCTTAATAACGGTGAACATACTTTTTCCTAGAAGAGAAACTTAGCTACTTGATACTAGTTTTTGCTTTAAATGGATATATGAGGAGTATAGTTCAGATGTATGGCCCCTGGACCTTTTGATTTACTTTAAAATCAATTGGACTTCCAAAATGGAATTTCTTCTCATTCAGACACATCTTCTAGCATAAGGGACTAAAAAAAAAAACAAAGTGAGGAAAAAATTGATAGAAATTTGATGTACTCTGTCCCCTGCTTATGGACAAAAAGTAGAAGGAAGGAGGAAATAAAAGTTACCATGTATGATGTCTCAGGAAAAAAAAGCATTTCATATTCACCCATTCACAGACTCATCTATCATACTATCTTTCAGTGTGTGAATGGTGCTTGGAGGCCTATTCCTATGAAGTGCACTTGTCTTTACTACATGGTAGTGAAGGGGCAGGTAATGAGAAGAGAAGAAAGTTTGGAATCATTAAATGAACTGCAGCCCCTTCTTCCCTTGTCCATTAAGAAAAGAGCATTACAGGAAACAGCTATGTGAATAATAACTCTGAAAAACTAAAAAGAGAGCTGACATTAGTGATAATGCACTTTCTGCCTCTGGAAGGTAGTAAGTCGACAAAGGAAACAATTTGAAATACACTCAAAAGCAGAGAATAAATACTGAAAATGAAAATAGATAGTGGATAGCAGACTGAAGCAAAGTACAGGTTTGAAATACAGTCATTGACAGCATGGAAAGACATTAATTGGTATGTAAGTGCTACTGGGATCTACATATAACGTTAAAAAATTTGGGGAAAGCAACTGAACTCATGTCAAAATCGTTGGAAACTAATTGCAGAAAAAAATCAAGATCACTATTGATTTGCCAAAATACCTTATAAAAGTAAAAAGTTGAGAGTGTTGGGAATTGAATCAGAACATGTGACTGTATATACTGGATTTTGGCTTGCATTCAGTTTCTTGGGGTGTATGGTCACTTCTAAGCTTACATATAGGTTAGGTTAAATCTTGTTACAGTTCTGCCATCTGCTTATGTAAAATTAGAGCTACGTGAGGAATGACAGAATGGCTGCATGCAACTGACCAAAAAGTCACATTTGCGTGGTCTGTTGAAGGAAAGCAAGTTCTGCTGATATTCATGTTCTGATCATGAAGATTAGATGATTTTCCCCTTAGATTTTTATTATTTTTTTAGGAATGTGGATTTTTGATTTTATAGTGATTTAATACACCAGGAATACAAAGGTGATTAATACAAAATTTAGAAAATAAGGTCAGGATTATTCCTCAAGTTACCATAAGACTATATTGTTTAAAGAACTTGTGGAATTCTGAGTTCCTGAAGATGTAATTGATACACAGAAGTGTCTGAATAAGTTATTAGATCTTTCAAGCAGCATAGCTACTTTATTCTGACTCGCTCGAATGTTTGATTTAGAAACAACTGATGAATTTGTCATATTGATAAAGGCATTTTCCTCCTCAGCAGGGAAATACATGAAGTTGCCAGGGTAACCATGAATTTTCTTGAAGTCCTAGGGTGATTAAATACCTATAGTTCCAGAGGTATAAGGCTCTTCATGGGGTGAAAAGGATTCTGTCTATGGCCATTTTGACAAAGCCCAGGATCAATGGCATCCAGTAGCCCATGGAAGCCTGTAACTAGATACATACTGATTAGCTCATAGGATCTTGTCAGATAAGTGAAGGTGTTACTGGGAAAGTGCTTTTAAATGGTAAGTAGATGGAGTCTGCCTGGATTTTATTTCCCTCAGCTAATCTAATTTGCTTCTACTTCATTCTAATGCAACCAGGACAAATGTGGTCATCTTTGCAAGGCAGAGTAGCCCCAAGAACTGCTACGGTGCTTTGCAAAGGTGCAGGCTTGCTGCAATGAGCACCTTGTATTTATTTTGTCAGCTTATATGGCTGACCTAGCAATTTTACAGTTAAACGTTATGACATACCGTAGCAAAAAATGTTCCCTAGTAGTGAAAATTCAGGTTAAGAAAACTCATATTTTATGAAAATTTGCCTTAATTTTTATTTTGTGGTTTTAACACAAAATATTGTTACAGAACCATTGCCTAAATATTAATCATATAGCTTTATTCTAATGAAGGTATATGTGAGTAACTATGTGTTCTCGTTACCTTTTCCAATAATATTGCAAGTTGGAGCTTAGACTGAAGCTCACTTTTTTAATAGCAATATCGTTACTTAAAAAAATAAGTGATTAGACTCAAGTTAAATGGGGTTCAAGGTTCTAGGCAAAGTTAAGTATTTTATTCCAGTGAAAAACTTGGAAGGCTTTCTTGAGCTGAGGTGAATTCTTCTGTTTAAGATGGCAGAGATTTTTGTCTAATTCTCTTCAAATAGCTTAGTTCTGCACAGGTTAGAAACTAATTTACTGTTTTGTTCAAACCTAAAACTGCAATGGAGCTGTTCCTACATTTGTTTCCTTGCTTTTTTTCTCTCTTTCTTTTGAGGGATGGAAATCTTTTTGCTGCTACTAAAATGAATGACACTGATAAAACTTGGCTATTTTCAATGAAATAGAACAAGGTCAATTTAAATAAGGAATATCTTTCTTATGCTAGTCAAAATGCTCAGGGACAGAGGAGAAGGGAAAAGGAGAAAGAGACCGGGTGTTGGAAGGACTTCAGATACTTTGTTTTGAGGGGAAGTTCAATAGCTCTGCAAGTCTAAAATTAGAAATGTGTGCTGTATTGAGAAGTTAGGAGTAAGGAGGGTGGATAATCTTTATGAGACATCTAACAAAACTGTAATAAAATGATTTGCCAAGGTGAAATACCTCGATTGAATGCTACTTGAAATATCTCTAAAATACTTCAGTGAAGCTGGGTGCAAGTCTGAAATCACTTCAGTCCTATAGTGAAGGTTTTACAGTGAAATAGAAGATCATAAATCAGTGGAAGAAAGCACATCACAAACTCATATAGATCCTAGTAATGGCTTTTTTAAGGTTGGAACATCTAGCAAGTACTAGAAGGACTTGATAAAAAGGACCCTTGTTAATAAATATTTGCAGTTCCCAAGCTGGTTTTGCATGATTAGCTCCAATGGCTATTACTTTCAAATGATTTCAAATGTTTTTGACTGGAGCTGAAATACACTGCTGCAGCACTTAACTGAATTCTATCTCGGGTGTTCATGCAGTTAAATGCAGAATTTTACCAAACAGTTTCCACCTGTATTTGCTCCTGAGCCTGACATTCTCTGGCTCTCTTCTTGCTTGTACAAAAGCTTAATGCTGTTTATTACATGTGTTTTACTTTAATATAAACATGAAATACTAAGTCTTTTGTGCTGTTGTAGGACCTTGCTCCCATGAAATGTCATAATAATGTATTGGTATCAGCATAAATGTATGTCTACACTGAACAATGGAGTATAACGCAGGGAACCCCGAAGAGGCTGGTAACTCTTCACCCAGCAGGAAAAAGTCCAGTTTTATCTTTTGTTAATAAGGTCATAATCTGAACTTTAATCAAGACCAATTATCTTGCAGACTGTCAATACAGCTGTGCTCCTTGACATACAAAAGATCTTGGATGGTACTTCTGACTGTGAGCTGTTTCTTGTCCTGACTGGCACTGAGGATGCTTTGGATATGTGTGTCTCTCTTGAACAGACCAGTGACTAATGAACAGTTGTGATGTAAGCAAGTAGATACAAATCTGTATTTTGCCTAATTTGATAACAAGGAATTGAAATGAGGTCTTGACACCACGGTGCAGAAATGGTAGATTGTAGTTTATGCATTTTTTCCCAGGATTTCTTTGCAAGCAGAGGTTTTGTGGCTTTGTATCCTAGGTAGAGGAAAGCGGATGTCTTTGATTACTCCAGAGCACAGAGAGATGGTAGTTTGCTCACAGTAAGTGTCTGTAGGTGGCAGCTATTACCAATACCGTGTTTGCAAAGCATCTGAAGACATCTGTGCTAATGCATCCTAGTTCCTGGGTCCTTCAAGTTCATCTAAGCAATTCTATTTTCATTCATTACTTCGGTGAAGACAATGCTCTGTAACTATGCTAATGCAATTTTGGTTTGCAATAGCATGGGAGATTAGTAGTAAAACATATCAATGTCTGTTTAGCTGTGTTTTAGTACAGGTTTTCAGTTGTAAGTGTGAAAAAAAAGTGAAATGAGTATGAAATATATTTAACAAATATTATGAGTTATTCTGTGTCACTCACCTGCATTAGCTTTGGTATACTTTGGTTTTGGAGTTTAAAATCTGCAGAAATTATAAATGAAAGCTGAAATGACTCTTAAGATCTGTTTGGCTCCATTCCCATTTACATTATCATTTATTCCTTAAGGAGTTAAATTTTGGATACAAATGAAAATGCCCTCGCTGCTGTACCTGGACAGATGCAGAAGGCAAACTAGAATTAAAACTCATTAAAAAGAATGAAGGATCTTCCCGCAAAAAAGGATTTACTGGAGAGAAGGGGGAAAAGAAACATGGGACATTTGCTTTTTTGTTAATTTCTGTCTCTGCTTTCTCTCTTCAACATTTGGCAGGTGCAGGCTTCTAACACTACTGTCTGTGTTATCTCCCGAGGAAGACAACAGTATGTAACCTTGTGTAAGAAACTGAGAGTGACCTAGTGTAGCATGTGCACCCCTTTCATCTGGCTGTGATCAATCCCTCACTCATCTCAGAGTGTGGCTGTCTCTGCCTTAGTCACATCTTTTATCAGTGTTTATATCAAATTACCTAAATATCATAATCTTTTTAGAAATATTTTGCAAGGATAGGTTTCAGTTACAACCACTGATATTATAGGTCTCTTGATTTTCATGAAGCGGGTGAGACTAACTGGAATTTAATTTTCTTCCCTAATGCATCAGTTTGCACAAAGATAGTTCCCATCTGTGCATCTTCTCTTCTTGCCTTGAGGAATTTAGCAGGAAACCTAGTGCACGTTCAAACAGTACTAGAGCTGAATGCTTTAGTGATTTCTATTCTGGTCACATCATAAATAATTCTCTGAATGCTTGTTCCAATGTATAGTAAAGGCATTTGGGAAAAATACACACAACTGTGTTGAGTGGAGTTGATTTGGGATCACTAAAGTGCTATTAAACCAGCATGCTTCTAGTTCCCTCGTATTTTAAAATTTTTCCATTAGCTATAACCATGTGCAAGAAGGATATTTCTAAAACTATAATATGTCTAATAATGAACACTAATATTTCTTTGTATTGAATAGCCATTTCCTTTTCTGGATTTTATAGACATAAGTTAATTTTCTCTCTTAACTCTGTGCCTTGCAAGCACATACAGAAGCCATAAACTGAAACACCAAAGCAGAACCGAACACTTGAGCACATTTAGAAAACACAAACACCTTGTTCATAAAGAGAATCAGATCCAAAGAGCAGAATATTGAAAGTCTGAGTACCTTTGAAAAGCAAGAGTGCCAACAATTAATATTTGTTTGCAGGGGATTTATTTACAGGTAATAATGTTTTTATGTCAAACACAGTAGCAGTTCTATGAATTGGGCAAAGAAGAAAGTAAGTCAAACATGGTAAGGTTTTTAGCAAAGATTCCTTATGCTATTGTGGACCCAGTCAGCTAAATAGCTAAAACATCCATACTTGAATACATTGTGAGGAACATGAAAGCCACTGTAACCTCATATTCCTTTGTGTCTTTCACATCCTGACCCAGATGCAAAACTCATTCCTGTTGTTTCCAATACAACGTACTTTTTGCCAGTACAAAGTGGCTTCCAGTCTACTCACTTGTACTGGATACTGCTTTACAGTTTTTCCTCTGCAGTCCGTGAAATGTCAAAACAAAGATGTTTTTTAATTGCTGCAGGCTGATTAGGCTGTTAAAAAACAAACAAACAAACAAAAAAACCCAAAACCAAAACACACACAAAAAAAAAACAACCCCAAAAAGAGTCCTTCAATTTTTCAGGATATTCAAATTATACCTCTCCAGAGTAGTAAAATAAATTTCTGTTACAAATAAAATCATCACCTAAAGAAAACAGTAAGTTTTTTCAACAATGAAAATTCTTCATTGTTGTAGATCATGAACACAATAACTATGGAAAGCAAGTAGGCAATTTCTAACACACCATGGGATGTTCACTTAATAAGGAGAAACTTAACGAAGTTCACCTTTTATCTTCCCCTGGTGGGACCAATCAGCCTATTAGAGTCAGGTGCTCAAGAAACAACAACCTGGGTAATCAGAGGTTATATTGGTTGTAGAGAAAGAGGTGCAGTGGCAGAGAATGTAGGATGGTTGAAGTTTGTCTTGTTGAGTCTTCTTCCTGTGAGAAGAATGTTTTCTTGTGATTTGTGAGAAGACATTGCATGAGGCCTGCGTGGGGGTGAGTACAGGTTCCTGTCCTTATCCGCTCCATAGGCATGCAGTCTGCCTGACTTCTTTTCATCCTGGCTTTGCTGGGTCTATTTGTTTGTGTCGTTAAGTATGTGTGGTTTTCAGTCTTGTAGTAGCCTTTCTAGTATGGGTGTACGCAGTTAGCAGTATTTCTAGTATTAGGCCTGCTTGTAGAAATACTGCTTTTTATTTAGAAAAAAAAAAAGTGCAGTAAGATTATGTAGAAATCCTGGTTTTGCAACAAAACAATAGTGGTTGTGAGTTTTCTGTCTTGGGTGTAAAAACAAAGTGTGGTGATGTTGTGAGAGCTCTGACAAAGTTTTCTCAGTAAGCTTGGCTTCTCTGTATTGATACTGGATTGTCTAACTTCTCTAGTTTGCTTTTTCTAGTACCTGAAAGATATTTAAAGCATGTTACAGGCTTTCACAGGCTTTCATACCTTTTAGCCTCCTTTTTTAAAACTTCCAAATCTTTTGGGTTTGTAATTTTAAACTGAAAATGGGTAGACCCATTGATCATTTTTCAAGGGATCTTGATTTTGTTTCATAAAACATCACCGATAAGTTAATAAACTTTGCTGTAAACCAAGAAATATTAATATAGTAACTAATGAAAAATACAACTATGTATCTTTTCTTCATGTTTGTATAAAGTCTCGAGTTGTGACTTGAAGTGAACTTGGTGTATCAAACTCTGGCTTTAACTCATTTTTGGGCAAGGTGTGCTTAAACTGAATGTTAAAAATTGTATATAGCTTCACTTGCAAATGTTTTCATGTGAATGCAACGGGTCTTAAAGCAGTTGTATCATCATCTGTCCATAGTGTCAGCAGGAAAGCTTTCAGTACACTGTATCTCAATGTTTAGTATCCCTGCAGTGTAAGCATAGTTGAATAGTCAGCTTAGGTTTTCATGTGTGGATATACTGCTAAGAACTGAAAGCTATTTGAGTTATTAGCATACCTCTTTAAAACAAAATAATTTTCTGAAGTCGCTATGCTCTATCAATATTTCTTCTGAAAGAACTTTTCTTAGGGTTTATTTGTCTTTCTCGCATGTTCCCTGATGTTCTTAACTGATAATGCTTTGCCTTTATGCAGAACAGGAATGTAAAATAGGTGATAGGTTCAGGCATGGGAAAACATTCTGAGATTTGTTAATACATGGAAATAGAGGCTTGTCACTTCAGCCACAAGTCAGATGTGACCCCATAGGCTTCTCTTTGCCCCAGCCACCCCTGGCCCGTTCCCTGCCTAGTTATTTTTTTTATTGTGGGTAGGTATTACATTCAACTCTTCATGTGCTTGTCCTGGAGAGAACTGTAATTCAAAAAGCACTTGCTCCAAACTACAGTTTAACGACTGCATGAGTAAACTATGGTGCCAAGTGTCCCAATCTGCCGCTACTCAAATTTTCATAGTGACTAGTGCAGGCATATCAGTGCAGAGCTAGGTCTCGGCAAATCAGCTCTTCTCTTCTAGGCTGGTGTTGTTTACGCTGGTATAATAGAATCATAGAATGGTTAGAGTTGGAAGGGACCAACTAAAGATCATAGATTTCCAAACCCCTTGCCATGGGCAGGGACAACTCCCACTACACCATGTTGCTCAAAGCCCCATCCAGCCTGACCTTGAACACTTCCAGGGATGGGGCATCCACAAGGTCTCTAGGCAACCTGTTCCAGTGCCTCACCATCCTCACAGGAAAGAATTTCTTCCTAATATCTAATCTGAATCTCCCCTTATTCAGTTTAAAACCATTACCCCTCATCCTGTTGCTACAC
Organism: Nycticryphes semicollaris; assembly: GCA_013400055.1. Taxonomy (NCBI): domain Eukaryota; kingdom Metazoa; phylum Chordata; class Aves; order Charadriiformes; family Rostratulidae; genus Nycticryphes; species Nycticryphes semicollaris. The sequence goes on from VXBJ01004720.1 coordinate 416,156, forward strand.
TGCCTGCCAGAGTACCTCTCCAGCTCTCCTGTAGGCTCCCTTCAGATACTGGAAGGCTGCACTAAGATCTCCCTGGAGCCTTCTCTTCTCCAGGCTGAAAAACCCCAACTCTCTCATCTCTGTATAAATGCTGGACCTGTCTGGGTGGGCTGTCTTGGGCATTTCTGCATTGTATTTGGTGCCTTATTAGCCTTTAGTTTAGGACATAAACTTCACATCAGACCTTCTCAAAGGTTTTTAGAGGACCATTAAGCTGATGTGACCCTTCTCACTTTTTGCATTTGTTATTAACTGTACTGAGTTTCTCACTTAGATCACCTGTCTTTGTTTACTGGCACTGCATGGGACCTAATTGCTTGATTTCCCCTTACACCTCATGTCATAAAGCACTAGAATTACTCATAGACTACTGATGTTGGGAATCTGTGGGCTACTTTTAAAGGGTGATGGGGGGAGGTAACTGAGGAAAAAGTAGATACCATCAGTAGACTTGCGTTTGCCATATGGGGAATCTAGTTAAAAACAGCTGAAAATGACTGATACAGAAAATAATGCCTCTGCATGAACTTCCTTGTTGCAGTTTGTAACTCCTCAAAAGCTGTTTGGTTTAGATCAGAACCCCCTAGGGGATATCTTGTCCTTCCTCTCTGACCTATAACTTCCCTGCTAAATCATGTAAGTGCTTATTCTGTGACTTAGAGACCACAAGGGCATTGACTCCTAGAATGACCTGTGAGGCTTTTTTGTTCTTCCTTTCCAAAGCCTTTGTATGCTATGTGTGCTCTAAAGGTTTAAGTCCTCATCCAGGTGCTTATGTATTTACTCCCTTGGATTTCTGATATGAAAAAGCTTGTCTTGCATTTAGTAGTAATTACCTTTGCACACTGCCATCTTCTTGGAATGTCTAACTGTTAAGATTTAAGTATTTAAGTAAGACTTCTGTTCTTTACAGGAATCTATCTTGTTGTCAGTATGGAGATAACTGTGTTTCACTCACTTTTGTGATGTTTCTTAAGTTTACAGTCTGACATACACGTATCTGTGTTAGAAAATTTCAGTAGTATAACATTCTTTTTGAGTTTATCAGTCATCCAATTTAGTTAGTGCAGTAAGTTGCTCTCTCACACCCCACCCCCAGCTTCATGCTAATTATCTCTCTTATGTCTCTTACTTATAGTTTGGGTCCTACTGAGGTGGCAATTCAACCTGGATTGCTGCATTATTATAATGTTCAGTTATTATCCTCTAACTCCTTGCACTGCTGAGTCATCCTGTATTATCTACTAGTGTCTTTGCTTGTGATCAAGTGGTCTAGTGACCTTGGTACCTACAAGAATTTTACTTTGGGTTGCGTTAGGAAATATTTAACTTTGAAGTTCAATAGAAGTTAAAGCTTCTTTAGAACAAAGCTGTGATTCACTTAACAAGCAATACAGACTGCACAAAGAAAAAAAAATGTTGAAAACAAGCAAGATCTGGTAATACCTGGCTTATGCCTGGTATTTCAGTCCAGTCCTTAGATTACCTTTGGCATCCCCTGCCCAATTCTCTTGGGCACTAAATTACAATCTGCTTGCTGCAGACTCTGTCTCTGTTAGATTGCTGCAGCTGACAGCTGCAGAACTCAGGACTGGCCATCAAGCCAACAGCAGTGAGTTTGCAGACGTGCTCATGCTCTGTGTGTCTTATGCAATCTTAAAATAAAAATCTGTGGGCAGATGATGCTGGTGGTGACTGAGTTTACATAAATCTGCTTTTAGGATGTCAGATAACCTGCATATGCATGCATTTTATTTTATTTTATTTTTAAAAAAAGTTATGCTGTATTTGTGGTGTTTTCCCTAGCCCCTTACATTTTCATCTCTGTGAAACAATGACTTTGGAGGTGGTGGTGAGCAGGCAAACAGAAAAGCATGATTTCTTAAATGATGAAAATGACTTTAGGAGTACATGCCAACATATGTCACTGTCTTAAAATCAACAAGAAAATACTATCTACTATGTATCTTTATTTCTACCCTTCTTCATCACTGTAGTATTTTCACCTAATATGAGAAATAGATGTGTCTCTCAATAGTTTTGTAGATATTAGATAAGAAGAATATATTTTCAAATACTTAGTTTTATCTTTGGTGAATCAGGCTGTATATTCCTCAAAGCTTTGCTCATTATTACTCAGCATGTTATTTCTTTGTTTAGCATGGCTTGTAGTAAAATGTCTGTTAATTTCAATCTAGAGTCTGTTTTTGACTCTGTTTATTCTAACTTTGAAAGCTGTGTGAAACTTGAATGATACCAACTCTTTTTTGGTGCACTGACTCCTGTCCTAGTTTCAGTTTTTCCTTTTCTCTGTTGGTTAGAGAGTTATACTGATGAATGGTTTCAATCTTCATTTAAAAATAAGTAATTTCCTGTCTGTTGCCTGTGTTTGGGCCTTTCAGGATTCTCTATGTAATTTGTTTATATATTTCCATTATATTGGAATTCTGTACTCAGTTCCAGTTGAGTGCAGAAGAACATGAAGTATAAAAAACCATGAACTTGGTAAAAGCAAAACAATTCTTCACAGTGATCAGTAAAGCACAAAGGTGGTGCTTATCTGTAGGAGCACCAGATGCATGTGTACTACTCAATAACTTTTAGGATCTTTCACTCTTTTTTTTTTTTTTCTTTTTCTTTTTTTTAATATTAACTCCTCTTTTTATAGACTTTCTACTAAACATGAAAGAAAGTTTGAATACTTAGCTTGAAATTGACTGTGACATTGTATGTATCTACAATAATAGATAAAAGCCCATCTGGAGCACAACCAGCTATTCCAAGAACTTGCTTTAATAATATGCTTCAAACCTATGGATTTTCTTGTATGATTGTATTGGAGAATTTATCCAGTCCCCTTTTTGTAAGGGTGATCTTCAATGATTGTGATTCTGGAAACCTATAAACCACAGGTATCACTGACTTTTCAATTATGAACTAGTAAGATACTTCTGTTAATCCTCAGGGCTTGAATTAGTTGTGTGTGCGCTGAAAGTATGGTGAATTGTCTGGTTGGAGGATTTTTTTGTTTCTTTTCATTTTGAAAAGAAAACAGGAAATATTGATGATGAGTCTTAACTTGACAGGCTGAACCTTTATATTTAAAAATAATACAGCAAGTCTGGTACTAGTGGAACCATTAGCTAGCCTTTTCATGAAACATCACATATCGTGTAGAAGGATAATGCTTTCCCAGGTGCAGAAGTGACTTGCTAGTTTTATTCCATTGCTTCCAATTTTCTGCCACCTCTAAAACACACTTCAATCTTTTTTTTCCCATTTTTAATAAGTGAAGGTCTATGGACCAACACTAACCAGAGCTGAAAAAATAGGATTTTTTTTTTTCTTAAAGTGCAAAAAGGAAAAAACTGTTATGGGTTGTAATTTTCTTTGAAAAGAAAGCAGGTTAAAAAGGTTACAATGTGCTCTTTTATTGTCACTCATAAAAGCTAAGCTGTTACTGGGTGTAATCCTGTTTTAGTTTGGCACACAGCATTAGCAATTTGCCTAGGTATTGCAGGGTTTTTTTCCCTGCATCATAATTAACATCTGGGAGTCCTTGCACACAGATAGCTTTGTTTTTATTTACAGGCATACTTTCATACTTTTAACAACAAAAAAAAAAGGGTTTGGCAATGCTAGTAGCCTGTAGATCTTTTAGCAGACCTGGGAGACACACATGCACACACACACACACATCCACATGATCTGTTGGTGGGTAGACATTTTTGCTCTACAGTATTCATGAGAAATCTTGGCTTGTTAGAATTCTATGAATTAAAACTGGGGTTTAATTTCTTTGCAAGGATACATAAAAAAGAATTAAGATAGAGAAGGTAGGAAAAATGTTAAGGTATGTCTTCAAATGTATTCAGGGGATCACTTAAGACTGATATGTGAAGACCAAGTTTAATAAAAAACAGCTTTGTAAAGCTTTATGCTCTTGGACCTGCAAGTGTCAGCATGGGTGTGTTTTCCATTTGGTTGGAAAACTAAATGTACTTGAAACCACTTTTAATGTAAGGAAGGGAACAATGGCCAATAACTGTAATACAATATTTTGAAGGTCCTGTAGCTCATTGTATTGATAAATTTTAAAAAATATTATATGTACGATATAAAGCCTATGCAATATTCCTATTTATACTTTGCATACTATATGGTGTAATAGGTAATAACAGGCCTGTGTCACTTCACAGAAGGAAACTGGTGGTTTTTCATGAGTTTCCCATAATTTCTGTGATTGGTTAATGAATGAAACTACAGTCTCATACCAAGATGATTTTGGAATATGTTGAGTTCTGCAACAACTGTGATTGCAAAAGAAGGTAGAGTTATAAAATCTAAACTTTAAATGGTCAGTATAAATAAAACAAAAAATCTCAAGCAATAAATGTAGTTGTATTCAATGTTAAATCTTTGGATGATGGTGAAAACAGTTTGCAGACGGTGCTGTAATAGATGAAATATTGAACAATGTAGCTAGACATGAGGAGGTTTTAGTTCATAAGTACCACGTGTGAAGTGTACTGTTCACTTAACACAAATGCAACATCAGATGCTGAAAATATCTCTATTATGCTCTATTATGAAATTATCACAACGAACCCGTATTTTTATTTTTAATGTGTGCAACTGGCTTGGCTTTTAAAAATTATTATAACCATAATTTTAATCATGGTGAGGTATTCCAATACTCTTCTGGTTTCAGCTGGGGTAGAGTTAATTTTCCTCCTAGTAGCTGCTGCATTTTGGATTTAGTGTGATGATAACGTTAACAACACATATTGTTTCAGTTGTTGCTAAGTAATGCTTAGATTAAATCAAGTACTATTTCAGCTTCCCATAGAAGCTGAGAGGGAGCACGAACAGGAGAAACTGGACAAAGGAATATTCCATACCGTAGATGTTGTGCTCAGTGTACAAATGGGGGTTGGCAGGTGGGACAGGGATGAATGATTGTTGCTTGGAGCAGGCTGGGCAATCAGTGTAAGCAAATTTGTCTTTAATAATTTTATTTTGTGTATTCTTTTACCCTTGTTACTATTTTTCTCTTCCATTACTGTTCTATTAAACTGTCTTTATCTCAGCTCATGAGGTTTTTTCTTTTTTTTTTTCCTCCCTGTTATCACTACCCTACTGGAGACAGGGGGTTGAAGTGAGTAGATGACTGTGTGGTTCTAGTTGCTGGCTAGGGTTAAACCATGACAAGTATACAATCCTTGAGTTCTTGCAGAATTCACAAGCTTTTAGTTTCATTGATATCGATGTATTAATACTGCTTGAACTCTTACAGCAAAGCAATAAAACCCTTAATGTCATTCTGAAAGAAGATTCTAATCTGCACATATTCCATTCTTTGGTCCTGCATGTTCCTTGTGCGTATTTTGAACAGGTATTCCTCACAAAGATAAAGAAATGGTGGAATGTCCTCTCAGCCAACCGTATTTTTTTTTTGTTTACATTTTTTTTATTTTAATGCACTTAAACAGAATAATTTCTGTGTAAGTAACTGGGGAGAAGAAAATCCTTGGCCCACAAAGAATTTTCATGTATTTGTATTTCAGTATTATCGTGCATTTGTTGGCTTTTCTGTTTAACTGCCTGGTATAACATAACCCTTTCTAGGCTACTATAGCTTCTGGAGCTCTCACTAGCTTGTGTGTGACTTCTTGAAAACATAGGCAAGCTTTAAGTCCTTGTCTTGCTGTAACTCACAAAAATAACAATGGAGCAAATGTTATGTCTAAATGTTCTGTTTTATATGTACTATTATATTATATATACATTTTCTGGTTTTTATAGAACGCTTATTCTATAAATAGCTATTTGTTCTTTGGAACAAGTCTGTTCCAAACTTTGCTGGTTCATCTGAGGTATACAGTGAAGCTTTAAGGGAAACTGGATGATGGCATTTTGAAATGCATTACTAATTTCTATCTTAAATGTGCAGACAATATTAAAACAAGAGCTGGGGCCTTTTGACCTCCCTTATGCAGCTGAATTTACAGTTTAAAGGAAATGGATTTACCATTAACATCAGTCTTTTTGAGCCTGGAGGTGCTGGGTCATGGTACCCTGTATCTGCCCTGAGGAAAGAAACAGAAGAAAAACATTGATATTTAAGAACTGCTTTTAAATTCCTACATCTTGATGAAGGCAACCTAAAAAGAAATGTAAATTAACAAAACACAGTGTAAAAGCTATGGGGCCAAAATTACTGATGTGATATATATAAGTCCATTACTTACACAGAAATGAAACCAAGAGAATTAGATGCTTGCCTTGTTTGTCTCTTCCAATAGAAGTTTCTGGTTCCTCTTATCCCTGCCTTTGTCTTATGCGCTGTAGAGACTCTTCCCAGATGAAATGGGTCTGAGTTTTTAATAGGTCTTGCTTTTTCTTCTTTCCAAAACAAGTACAGTTCAGAAATGAATGCACATGATAATTCTTATCAGGGCTGTCTTTAATTTGAATTCAGTGGTTACTGCTTTGTAATACTGCACTTAACTTAGTAGTTTCACTGCAAACTTGAAGAGTCTTTTTGAAGATGTGAATAAGTGAAAATGAGAGAAAATGAAGTGTGGGCTTGTTTTGTGAGAGTGCAGCATTAGCTGTATTTCTTGCACTCCCAGGTTTGCAGTTCCTTGCTCTTAAAACCTGAATTTCTGTTTTTGTGCAAATTGCTGTACCTCCATTTTTGAGGTCTACAACCTGGTGATGAAAAATAGAGAACTGCAAAATTCTAAAGTTTCCTCTCTCTGCCCCCTCCCCACCCCCTCCCCACAGTGTTATATGAATGTAAATTAATGCAATTAAAATAAATTAGATTGTATTTGTGATTACAGCTTCTATTTCAAATGCCCATATATTCAACAATTTCAACATCGTTTTCAGTTTGATGTTCCAGTATGTGTGGTTCTTCATTCAGATGTTTCTTCAGTGTTATCAGTTGTGGAGAACAAATCAAGATAAATAAAGCAACTCTCCTTGATGTAGATAGAGGCACTAAGCCTCCATCTGGATGGAGAGGTGGAGGCTGTTCAGTTATGCAGCTGCTCTCTAACAAGAAGCATGTGCTACTTGGTGTATTATTGAGGTGTGAAGTCTTGTAACCTCCACTGCCTCTCTGTGCCTTTCCTGCTCATTTGTTTTGGTTTGCTGTTGACTGTTATGGGCATGTCACCTGGCCAGCATGTACTAGTTTTCAGTTTAACATCCTCTGGTAGCTTTTTGGTTTAGTAGTCCTATTTGAAATTTAAAACCTGTTTCAAAATATGGTCTAACTGCAAAATGAGAGTAGAGATTTTCTCTCTTCTTGCTGTTACTTGTAATTACTTGTAATGTGGATGTTGAAACGTGTTAAAAAATCTTCAGTGATAAGCACACGTTAGCAATACAGTGATTCATTAAGCTTTTCCCAATGGTACAGTGATTACTGAGTTTTCTGGCTCCTGCTGCTTTGGGTGCTTCCTTCTTTCTCTGTGTTATCAAAGGTCAGGAAAAAATTATGGTGTCTTTTGTGTTGCCGAACAACCATATTTCTCGACTTCTGAAATTAAACTAGTTTGAATCTGGTTTTGCATCTTTTATTCACCTTTTTTACGCAAGAAAAGAAAAAAAACCTTAGTATCAGGCTTTCAACTTTGCAGTGTTTGTGAGGCAATCATTAATATAATTTTTTTTTCTGTGACAGCCTTAAGCTGTTGCCACAAATGGCTTTTCAATTTTTTTATTTGAACTCTTGTCTTTAGTTTTTATGTTTTTGATGAATGGATGCTGCCTTTAGAGTTTCTAAATATATGTTGGACATATGAAAACATATTCAAGGTCTCTTGTTAAGTGGAAAGAAAGAGTAAAGCCCATAAATAAACCATCAGAGCATTGCTTTCAGAGATGTGTCACACCTGTTGTAGAGCTAGTATTATGAAACTTCAGAATGTCAGACTGTTTTTTTGAAAGATTCTTCCTAATGAAGAGGTGGGGGGGAAAGAAAAATTATTAAAAAAAAAAATACTTCAAAGAGTTCCTCGCCTGATTTAGTTGGGGTGAAAAAATTGCTTAATGCTTTGATCCTTCCATCAAATGAAACAACATGAAAAGCGGGGGAGGAAAATGTGTGGCTTTGCAGAGTAGTGTTATGCTGTCTGCTAGTACCAGTGGAGATGTTTATTGGCTCTGGCAGACTAAATCATAATACACAATAGTTCTCAGTCACTGCAGGGCAACCCATTTTTTTAATATAAAATACTTGGTGGTAGACTATTAATAAATCAGTAGTAGTAATCTACCCAACACTTTCTAGGTGAGTTGTGATGGATTCAGCATTATTTTGCAAAGAATGGCGACTGTTAACTAGTCAATGTTTATTCCCAGTGTAAATAAATATTCTATTAGATAAATATAAATATATTTACCTAAATATGCTGTGTATTTCTTATGTGCAGCTCTTACTGGGGAGGAAGAAAAACAACATAACAGACCTACAGCCTGTGAATTTCAGCCTGTGAATTTCCATATCTGTCTCTATTTTTGAACTTTATTGTGAACAAATGCAAGGGAAGGGGTTGGACTCAAGCATCTCAGACTGGTGGTTTAGAGCTTCCTCTTACCATTCATGATGTGCATAAAAACACTTGAGACCTTTGAGGAAGACAAGGTGTAGCAATATAAATTGGTTGGTTGAGGAGCCCATTTCTGATGAGTGGTGTTAGAAGCCTGGAGCTGGTGAAGAGGAGGGGTCGGTTCAAAGTCACAAATGCCCAGAGCTGTCAGGAAAGGAGCAGGGGCAATGAGTAGTGAAACAGCTTCCTCTGGCTTAGTTCTTGCTATCTTGCTGGGATATGGGACTTTATACTGTCTCACTAAAGGTGGGCACGATTGCATCAAGAAATATTTGGCTCTGTCATCAGTTTTGTCTGAAAACAATCATCTCCAGGATCCTGTGCTTGTTCTCTGGCCCAGGAAGAGCTATTTCTGTTCTCTGGTGTTATGATTGTGAGCTGCTTTTGAAGCCAAGCTTTGCAGCTGACCTTTCAAATTTGCAGTGCTATCTTCTGTAGCAGAATACACCACTCCATTTTCCAAGTAATACTAGAGCATTCAAGATCTGCCTTTTCTATTTTGAGACTTCATTTTTCTAGCCTTCTTTTAGTCTTCTATAAAGAGGATAGAAAAGGAGGAAAAGGAGAATACTTTTAAAGGTCCAAATAAGCAGTGGTGCGAAATTATTTTTAATGTTTAGTCAACTCTAGTCACAACTGCTTTGTTGTCATCTTTATTGTAAGCCTGTAATAAATAATTAATTTGGATGCACTACTTCTGTACAGGTTGGTGTAATGTGTAAACAGCTGCTGCCTGGTAGTTGGATCTCATTTGACTTACTCTCTTTAGTGAAAATGCTGACCTAGAAACTCTCATCTCTGACCGGAGCAGTGGTTCTTCTGCTCCACTACCTGCATCTGATAGTCATCAGTGGCAGCTGTTTTGGAAAACCACAACAGGATAAAAAAAGTGTCTATAATGGGAGTATATAGAATAACTCTCACATTTGGGGAGCATTTCTAGTATATCTGATGGTGTAGGAAACAAAAGAAGATCCTAGAGGGTTCGATAGCAAACAATAAAGCATTTATTAAAAAGGTAAAAGGTACAAAAAAGGTATAATAAACTTATTTTTACCACCAGTTAATTTTTAACTAAAACTAACTCTGTAATTGGTAAAACTTCCAATCAAAATTGGAGTATAAAATCAAGAATGAAATCTTCAGCACTTTCTCAGTAGTAGGTCCTCTTAACATACAAATGTGACTCACTGTAAAGTCAGCTAATAGTTCTATCACTTTGTGCTCTGGAAACTGCTCACACACTAACTCAGAATTACTTGTCTGAAAAGCATGAGGCTGTATAAATACATTTTTCTGGGTTATGTGGGTACAGGATGCAGAGGACACGCCTGCCTGCTACCTTTGGCTAATACAGTTTGTGGTTATTCAGAAGTGTTTTGAAAATACACTGGTATTAATGTAAGCAGTTGGTATTGTTTTGGAAATGGTTATTGACTTTAAAGCCTGTAACTGTTTTCATGTAATACTTAAGATGAATTGAATAAGAATTATTACTGTTGGGTGGGGAAAGCTGGCTGCTAGTTTTGAGTGGAAAGCAATTGTAGTCAATTCTCACCACGTAAGGCATCTGAAGTGCTAGGTGCTTTTGAAAACTCTAGCAGATGTCTTAACTATTTTTAGGTGCTTGAACAACATTTCAGAATCTAGTCTGAAAAAGCTAAAAACCCTCTGAAGATACCACTAGAACCTTCATGATAAATTAAAGTAGGTACAGGGATTGTCTGTTTTATTAACTTGTTTTCTATAAATGCTATTGATGGTTTGTAAGACTTGCAGGATGTTTTACTTTTGAACAATGTGATATCCCTAGAAACTTGCTGTTCACTGAAATAGTAACAAACGTTCTTCATGATATTATTTGGATCCAAATACTCATGGAAGTGATTTCTGGTTTTACCTCTATTTTTACCTTTGGTACCACTGTCAACAGCTCTTGCTACCTGTCTAGGCTATATGTACCCTGTTTGAATGAGGAGTAGACCTTTGTTTTTGTCATGATAGGAGTACATACCTTAAACCTTCAGACTACTTTGGTTACCATCTTTCCAGAAGCTATCTTTCCGTGAGGCTACTTGCTTTCTTTTTTCTTCAAGAAAAATAATTAGATAAACCTTTCTGAATATACACTACTTCAAAAATTTTAGTTAATACACACTTAAATCTAGTTTTCCTTAATTTGCTGGAAAATTCAGATAGACCATCTAATTCTCCTTGTCTAGTACCAGGAAGTGCACGATCAGGTGGGCTTATTCACTAAGCATGTCTGCTGCTGGTGTTTGGGTTTGCAGAGATGGAAATAGAAATTCTGGAGTTAGGACAGAAGTGTCAGGCATCCACAATGTAGTTTGTAAGGTAATAGGTATTCAAACTGTAGCTGATGAAGATCTAAGCCTTTTTACTGAACTTTATTCTATTTTTTTCTATTGAGGGTTTCTCAAATGATTATTGTACTCGATATTCCCATAGATGACATCAATTATGTTTGATGAGGACTAAGAATCAGTTAAGTGGCTGCTGTGCGATTCTGTTATTCTGGTGCTGGGGTGTTTTGTTGGTGGTTTTTGTTTGTTTGGTTGGTTTTTTTCCTAAATACCCACAGAGAGTGGAAAGGAATAGCTGGGGGAACACTTAAATTGGAATTTGAGATGGTGGTTTGTAAATACCTTCTCTTTGTTTCCTCTGGTTGAAGCTCCTTTTTGAGATATGAAAGGAGGCTTATCAGTGAAATGGAAAATTTCTGGGACTTGGCACGTGGTGACTCTGACCTTTATGGTGACGTTGATTGATGTTCTGGATGACACAGTCCAGAACTCCCTGCCAAGCAACCTTGGCCATTGTTCCACTGAAAAAAAGAAAAAAAAAAATTAAAAAAAAAAAGCGTGTGGGTTAGGCTGAATCAGCTATTTTACTAATGTAAGAGAAAATCCTGAAGCAACTGCTCACTTGACCATTGGGGTTCCAAGCTTTTGGACCTTGGTGTTGTCTGTACTAGAATAAGTATTCTTTGTTTCAAGCTCTTTTGCAGAGAGAAGAACAAAATAATCATGTATGTAACCAGACAGATAAATTTGGCATGCTTTGGGGGTTGATGCCTTGAAGTGATCTGCTGTTAAGCATCTGTTGCCATCTTAAAGGCCCTACACCAATCACTTAAGTTGTTTAAATTCTATCCCACCACTTCTGGTAGCCATCTGTACTGCCACTTGGCCTGCTTGTTCTTAGTAGAATAAGTGATTTACCGAGGAGGAGAAAAGTCCGTCCGAAAATCTTATTCTTAAAGGTTATGAATGGATAGGAGGCAACAGCAGCTTAACAGTGAAACAAAATTCTGATGTAAGAAAGAAATAATTAAAATTACCATCCAAGTAGTAAAAATGAGTCAACCTTCAAGGTTTTATAAGATGCTATTAATGTATTCAAGATCTACTTTGCAAGACGAATTGCCACCTAGAAAATTTTCTTATCTCATTTTATGTGGCAGCAGGCATCTAGAGTAATTATGTGTATGGTTTTTGTTTAGATGTGGCATAGAATGGAAATATCCCTTAACTTGTGTCTCAGAACGTACTTAAAACTTGCAGTGTTATGATGTGCTGTTGCTAGCACCACATGCCAGGATAATGAAACAGAGGAACCTGATGGACTGAAGAAATAAACGTTTAAAACTTACATGAATTTGTATACTTTGAAGTATAATTATTTTACATACTGGGCCTTCAGGAAGGAAACTGTTCTTAATTACAGTTATGTTCATGGTAGCAGAAAAGAAGTTGATATATAATTATGATTTTTCACAGATCTAAATTTTATCTTATAATTTAAAATCATCTTTATCTGCTAGATGTTTCTCCATTTTTTTGCAAAATTTTCAACGAAGCATGTGTTTCTTGTGCAGAATAGTACATGAGAGATTTAAGTCTTCAAATAGCACAGTGCGGGGGAAATAGAAATTGTGGAGCAACGTATGAAGTGACCAGGTGAGACAGTTGTCCAATTAGCCTGTTTTTCTGTGTATACTAAGTAATATAATATCCTTTAATTAGTTTATTGTATATTCTATGAAAGTATATTACCAGAGAGTATTATTGAAGATAATACACCACTGTGAGTCACATGCCAGAAGTGCTGCTCATCATCAGCACTTGAATGGTTTTCCGTTAAATAAATTTTATGGAATTTGATGAGTCTCAGTATGTAAAGTCTAAATCTAAAGGAAACATGCCATATTCGGAGTTGAAAGCTGTAACTGATGTTTGGTGAAAGGATGGCACCATTCTTCACTAACCATCTGTTTGTAGATACTGTTGGATGTAGACCATAGGACTACAACAACTCAGCCTGAACCAGAACAGCCTGACTTACGTTGTTATGGATGCTGCATTATATATAGACAGGCTGTGAAAGATCTCAGTCTCAAAGGATGGCTCCTGTTTTAGCATGGCACTGAGCTTCCTCTGCTGCTGCTGGAGGATACCAAGTGCCCCTAGATGTCCTCTCTAGTGGGCAGGGATAGTCCTAGCTCTGCAGATCTCTCTGTGGGCCTCTTTTCTTCAAAGCTGAAGATTCCCCATCTGTCTCCCCAGTATTCAATTTTCTCCGTCATTTGGTAGAATAGCTTGTTGGCTTGTGGGAGGGTGTGATTGTTTGTTTGTTTATTTTAACTCTCTGACTTCTAAGAGATTATATTTGGCTAATTATATATGCTGGACTGTCACCAGGTGCCTATATGTATGCTGTAGCTAAATCTCATTGTGTGCTTCATCTGACTGGTCATGAATCCAGCTTTCTAATTCACTTAGGCACTTCAATGGCTCCAATGGAATTTTTCTTGCTATGCATGTATTATAACCATGCTGCACATAAAAGATGTAATTTTTGCCACCTGGTAAGTAGGGGTTTTTTGTGATAATACAAAAATTGAAGGTACAGCATCATGCTTACCTAGTAGCAATGCTAGCCAGATGGAATGGATTTCTGACAGGCAAGTATAGGATAACCAGTCACCTTTCAATATCGGTTCTAGAACAGAGAAATCTCATTCATATTTTCAGATGAACAGTATTTGAATTAGTGCAGTTTGCCTTGGAGTGCAGGAACGGCATGAGCTGGTTCTTATCATGTTGCTTTTACCTCATCACCATCAACCAAACTTCCCCCAGGTCTTCCACAGAACTGATGCACAACTATATGGCTGTAAGTTTGATGCTTTCCTCAGAAGGAAGAGCAGAGTTATTTTTATGGTGTGGGCAAAAAAGAGGCAAAATACTTAGCCAATACTTATTTCAATGTTGAACTGATGACAGGTGCCAACCTGTTGCTCTTTAGCAGAAGTGGAGAGTTGATGATTGCATTACACACAGGTCAGTGCTATCAAGGCTTAAAGATAAATCCAGAAGTCTTTGTTAGGAGGGTATTTCCTTAACTGTAAAAAAGAATCTTTATTAAAAGCAGCACAGATTCTTCTTAGGTTTTGTTTCGAATTTCTTCTGGGTTTCTTTGTGGTGTTTGAAGCATTGCCTTGCTTGAGTACTTCACTGTGGAGACAGTTTAATGATTTAATTGTATCTTGGTTCTGTAAAAATGTGGAAAGCTAGCGAAAGGAAAAGTCATTTATTCCTCTTAAAAGCATGTTTTCAATAAATACATACCTTGTACAAAAGCTTACCTCATCTGTTAGGAGACTAAGGCTTTCCTCTTCCTTCATTACTAATAAAGTGAGGGGAGTGTTGATGCAGGCTGTATAAATAAAAATGGATTATATGATATGGTAGATACAAGTCCTTTTGTGTAACCTTCGGTCAGCACCTCCTAATAATGTGGAGTATGTAGTTTATAGTTCTGCCTTTAGGGTTTTAATGGAACTTCTGTCATTATATAGTTTAATAAAGCTAAATTAGAGTTCATAAAATGAAAAGTTTTGGAATGAACACTATATGTAGAAATGTATGTATATAACCCCTTAAAACCAAAATTGGCTAGCTCTTCTTAAAACCAAAACAAGCTGTTTTCAAATGGTCTTGTGCTCCTTCCCACTCCCCTTTGGCTTACTCATTACGTAGGAAGAATGTGATGAAGAAGCTACGCTTACATTCAGCTGATTTGTAAAGGTCTTGTTTAAGTGTAATGGCTTGTGCTTGTGATTGCAACTGTTTGCAAGAATGTCCAGATTTAACAGTGATTGAGATAAGTTTTACAGGATGTTGAAAGTATATAATCGGTTTTGTAAGTTTCATATTTTAGGAGGAATTTTCCCAATATGGCATGTGAAACTAACAGCTTGTTAGTTTAAAATTCTGTAAGGAATTTAGTGTGTGCTGAGTGGTGTTTTGTGGGAGGGTGGCTTTTTTTTTTTTGTAGCTGTAGTAAACAAAAAAGATCTGAAACAGATTGAAATGGGGAGGAGCACGTGAATGATAATAGACCAAAGCTTTTGCAAAATATGGTTTTATTTTCCAAATGGATTCTCTGAATATGTCATCTAAGCAGAAAAAGGACAAATGTATGGAGTAAGTAGATCAGAAAAGATGAACAGAGGTAGAGGTAAGGGGCACATTATTTGATAAAGTAGTTAAGCAGCGTGTAGAAAGGGAAAGAAGAATCTTGGGCCAAAAGACAATGGTGGATCCAGGTGTTAAGCCAACCCTGGTTCTGTGAAGTGGGAAATCAAATAGGAAATATGTAAGTTGGTTTAGTTAAAAACAAGGCTGTCAGTATGTCTTCTGCAGTACACTGAGCCATGACATGGTATGTTCTTAACTTGACAGCAAACATTTAGATGAAATGTAACTGTTGATCTTCATAACGCTGTTGCTCTAGGTATCAATACATTTCCCACGATGCTGACGTTTTTGGTTCTCTGCACACTAGGAATTGTGCTGTGGGAGGGCCGAGCTATGCAGTTCTTCCATGCTTGATGGTGGGGATTTTGTTTGGGGAACCAGTTTAGTAAATGCTTCTTAATCTGTCCAGCATATACCAGCAGGAAAGACGTCCGTGAAGATAGGCCACATCTACCTTCTTTAAAATAGACCTGTGCTGAAGGCACAGGTGGACACTTGGCACAGAGGTAGTGATCTTTAACTGAGAAATGGTCTAAAGACCAAATTCATATCCTGGAGACTTGAATGCTCTTTCTCAAAAGGCTCACATAGTATAACTTTGTCTTTTTCTTTTCTCTTCCTCCCTCCTCTTATTGCCTTGCCTCTTTTTCTGCTGAGTGGTCGGTGGGGGGTGGTGGTGGTCAGGGGCTAGGCTGTGGTGACTCCCTGAGGGACTGGATGCTGCTTGATGCAGATTTACTGTGCAGTAGGATGGGTGCTTTCTTGAAGAGGAATGTACATAGATGTGATTGCAGTGGTTCCTTGTTTAACAGGATTGCCCTAGTTTTGCATATATATTGTATAGCATTTCCTTTTTCTAATCCACTCCCAGAACAGGCATGAAAATGTCTACTACAAAGCATTCATTTTCTTTCCAAGTCTTCAGTCTTGAAAGAATTTGAAATAAATTGCAGGTAATGTGAGGAAAGAACAAGTCGTTTTTTAGGCAAGTAGTGGCTGTACTTAATAATCTTAGTAATCATAACAGAACCAGTATAGCGATGGAGCATGAAATACAAGCTAAAAATGGGTGAAAAGAATCAGATAACTTTTTTAGTGTGCTGTTGATACCTTGGCAAGTTTTTCTGAAGTAAAGACCTTTTCAGTTGGTGGCTTCAAAGCCTTGCAAGTTTTAGCTAATACTTCCTGTCTGTTGAAACTGTGAATTCCTGGTTAAGCACCAATATATTTACCTTAACTATCTCTGTATTAATTGTTACTCCTTCTGCCATCATGGTTCACCTATTTAACATTGAACTAGTAGGTTGTTCTGCGTTTTCTATAGTCTCATTCTAGAATAATTCCCTCCTGAAGGGACTCAGCTGTCAGAACTAGAAAGTACTGTGTATTTCCCACTAATAGGTAATAGGCTTTTCTCAGTCTGAAGGTTTACCAGTCTGTTCCTTAGAGACTGACACATTTGATTTACCTCCTGAGGGCAGATAACTATTACTAGTATTGCTGTTTGCCACTTTACAACTGAATTAACACAAAGTCACAAGGTGTGGTTTGGTTTTTTTTAGTTTTTAAAGTAGCCTAAGGCTTCAGCAAAGAAGAAATATGTTAAATATGCTCTGCTAATGCCACCTGCTGATGCTGAGAGTACATATCTGCCTGCAGTTTCATTTTATGCTGCTTTATACACAATCCTCTAGCCATTTAATGAATAACTTTTCATATGCTTTGTCCTAGTGTTATTTTAGAGCTGAAGTAATGAATTAGTTACAGCTGTTATTCCGGTGTGCAGTAACTTCATTTTAGCTACAGTCCAATTCTTAAAGTATAATTCTGGTTGTTAAAAACAAAACCAAAAAAAACAACTTAGTCCTTGGTCTCATTGTTGTGTACTAGTTTAGTGCATTATTAAACAGCAGACTTACAGATTTTATAAAACTGAATGAAATTGTTTATTGTATCTTACCATCTCAGAAAAACTTACTTTGTGAGCACATGAAAACTTGAATTTAGACTCTTAGACTTGTATGTGACACAGTGCAGTGAAACTCAGTTTTAAACTCAGTTTCACTTTTGTGACTTGCTTTCTCTGTTGCAGAGGACTCATGTACATCATCTCCTTGGGGATCAGGTTCACAGGGTAGTAAAACAAATATTTTTTTCTTTTTACTGGGAGTAGTCTTAAGTTTACCAATTGATGGTAGGCATGACTGGCAATAACACTGCAAGACATACAATAGCACCTCCTCTTGACACACCTGCCCCCTTAAGGGATGGGGATTCTATTTGTCTTTCACATCTGCTTGTCTCAGCCAGGACCGTACCCTTTACCTTTATGGTTAGACATAGTAGCTGAAACAAGGTCTGCTTCTAGGTTTTGGTGGTTTTTTTAAGTATTTAATTGCAATTTATGTCTAAGCCATTAACTGGCCATTCTTAAATGTGTACTTTGCTCTTCCTTTCATAGGACCCATATCCTCAGTTCTTCTAATGCAAATAGCTGTTGTCAAAATACTTCAGAAATTTTATGTTTATATACCTTATTCACATCCATTTTATTTCATTTTCACTGTGTGTTTTTAATCTGATTTAGTTGCAAATATCCCAAAGTAACCAAATTTCCCTTCACTCATAAGAACCAATCTTTCTCTCTGTTCCTCTTGTGGATGTTTGGGTAGTTATCACTTGTCTACCCTCAGGCACTGACCTTGGTTCTTGCATTTGTTGTTTTAGCACCCTAGCTCCTGTTTTTCACAAAAGTGACAAAATTCTGTTGTTCTTTTCTATTGTCCTTCATTGTTCTTGTGCTGTGTTAGGTTTTTCACTAGTTTGCAGTATGAGAAAGACATTTGGACTCCTGACTTTTCTTATGCTTTATCTCAGAAACACTCATCTTGTGGTTTAAAGTACAAAACTGAGTCAGGACCTCTGCTGACTGACAGAGTACAAACCACTTTGTCAAATGCAATAGTCTCTCACTGTGTTGGTCTTCCTCTGTGGGAAGATGAGTTTATTTAACAGGGATGTTTCTTTAGAGTATTATTTGAGTACTTATGAAAGTGAAAATTGTTGTTGACAAAAAATGCAATCTGAGCTTGATTTTTTTTTTCTTATATAGAATTACAATTTACCTGTATTTTTTGAAGAAAAGGGATTTTAAAAAAAAAAAAACTGAACATATTCACATGAAAAATTAACTTGTATTTCTGCAGATAATTGCTTATCTATAAGTAAAATTTTACAGACGTCTCTTAATCCATGAAAGAGCGGTGGCTGAGAAAAGGAAGAATGACTAGTTTGATTTCCTTTAAGCACCTTGAAGCAGTTTCTGTTGTGTCTGCAGATCCTGATTTGAGAAGGTGATTCTGCTGTGTTTTAATTTTTTGAAGCTGTAGGTAAAATTAGAATGGCTTTTGCTTGCCAGTTCCCAACTGTCATCCTTTTTTTCTGCTTGACCACTTCTGTCCTGTCTTAATGTCTGTTGCTGGTCAATACTTGCAGAATGAAGAAATTTACTGTGAAGACAAGCTCTTGCACTGAAAATTTAGGACTGTTGTGGGGGAAGAAATATGTCACTAATTTGAAATCTTGTATTGCAGTTCAGGAGATTATGGGTTCTGTGGTACAGTAAACGGACGTTCCTATTAATCTCAAATGGATGTTATGAAGGTGTTTTCAATAGGTTTTAATCCATTTCTTAAATCCTTAAATTGGGGTAGCTGATGATACAGAGACATAGAGAAATGAAATGGGTAAAGCATATCTGAGAGTGGGGTTTCTGCCCTTGCTGATGAGCTGATGAGAAGTATCTGAGAAACTAATTGTTGGGGAAAAAGAGCTGCTCAACATATGTTGTGTGCTGAGGAGAGCCCACTGAATCTTCTCAGCTCTGGTGTGGGGAGTGTGGAAAGGAAAACGAAGAACCACTGGAAAGGGGAAAGGTGGGCTGCTGTAGTAATATTTTCCTATGTTAGTTTTGCTTTTGGCTGATACATACGCATAGAACTAACAGTGTAAGTTTCTGAGTTTAAAGATCCCTGGTTACAGCTGCTTGAACTCCACTTTGCTTTGGACTAGAATATGAGCTTCACTTAGATATCTGCCTCTTCTCCCCTCCTCCTCTCCACCATGTCTCTCTAGAAGCGGACTGTGCCTTAATGTTGTAATAGCAGTTGAATAAAGTTAAAGTGAGAGTTTCTCTCCTCACATTTCCTTTACCAAGGTGTAAGAATCTTTATGTGGAAACCTGCTGCATCCACACAGGAACCTTGCAAAGATCATGTCATTTTAAAACACCATTGCAGAGGAAAATTGATTGATTGGTAGTTAATGGACTTCATTAATACTCAATAATTGGATTAAGAAATGCTACAAAATGTCTAAACATATCTAGTTCTTGATTTTCAGTCTAACAGTGGTTTGATTATTGTTGTATCAGAACATTTAAGGGCAGTCTCATTCTGACAAGTAAAATGAAGGGATTTCATAGTCTCCCAATATTTTATTTTGAGGAGAAAGGCTTAAAGATGCAGTACAGAGGAAACTGCATTTGATCTGCATGTAGTCCCTAGTGTATGATACTTTATTTATGAGTGCACTATTAGAAGTCCAAAGGAGAGAGTAAAACCGTGCATACCAAATTCTAACAATGTTCAGATGCCTGCAAAAATTGATCAAATTCCTTCTAGTCCAGAAATCCAGGTCCAGTTTGCTGGCAGATTTTGTGTGCGTTCTTGAATGTTGCACACACACTAACGAAAGGCTCGCCCAACCTTACTTAGCCTGTGAACTCTGAACTGAGTAAGAAGAGCAGACTCTTTCAGTGTCAAGTTTTCATTAAATTTTAAAATACATATGCAGGTTTGTAGTGTCAGCAAAGAAAATAATTTCTTTTGGCAGGGTTCAAATTCAGGACTTTAGTACCTGTGTTGTTAAGTTGCTACTCTGATTATGAATGTGATGTTATTTATGTATCATGATACCTATTAGGCAAGAGCTGAGGGTTCTGCTCCAGTGGAGGCATATTTACAGTGCGTGCATAATCTTTACAGTTTACAATGATCATTGTCACAGCACTTTCAATAGAAAGGGTTTCTCGGCCCACAACAAACAACTTGCAAGCTCACTGCACATCTCTTCCTAACCTCTTGCTGAGCCTTGACAGCCTGGCACAACTGCAAATTCTGCAGCTGTTTTTCTTTAATGAACTGGAAATGGCATTATACGGATGCAGCCTTAGAGTTAACCTGTGATTGATGTGTTATTTCACTAGGTAACTTACTATGTGCGAGTATTAGTGCAGAACAGATATGTTTCACTGCACACAATAGGTTCATTCTTCACTAGATAAATATAATGTGAGTAATTGCAGTTCATTATGTAAATACCTCTGTATGAGACTTTTATGGATAGTAATGGATTTTGCAGAATATTTTTCTCCTACATAGAATACTGTTTTTTAAAGCAATGTAACAGCCTCCTTTAGGAGGAGGACTTCCAGGCCTGCAACTTACAACATTTTATTATAACTTGGTGTGACTTGGGGAGAATGTGCCTGAGTATTCAAACAACTGACCACCTTCTACTGGGGAGAGAAAAGGGGGAAGAAGTCCTTTCATCATAGACTTCCCAGGTCGGGAGATGATTTTTTTAAATATTTGGAAATGCTGATTCAGCAGTGATGGCAGGCCAGAAGACCAAATGAAGGACTACTTGGTGCAATAGACTGTATTGTTCTGGTTTTTTTAAGCATCACAATCATGGAAGGTGAACAGGGGAGGTATTTAAATAAGAGACACAGTTCCCTAAAAAATGCAAAAGAGAGAGGAGGGTTAAAAGAATGTGATGGAGAAGAGCACAAATTAAGGTCAAAATGCACAGTTTTTTGTGGTAGTACTAGAAAAATGTGTAAAACATTATGAAGCTTCTTCCTAAATCATAAACTTTATAGGGTTTATTTCCAGTATTTCTTTCCCTGTCTCTGTGTATACGTTAGTACAGGTACAAAGGTATCAACAAATATTTCAAAATAGTAATAGCAGTGCATCCTAGCTCCAAAAATATGAGCAGATCTTCTATTGGTGGAAGACCATTAAGAACGAAATATCAAAGAATTAAAAAGATACCCTTGTTACCCCTTTTTTTTTTTTGTGTGTGTCTGGCAGTATGGTTTTAAAACCCTTCTCATATTTAACAGTAGCTTTCTGCCTAAGTTTTGCATGCTGGCATGCAAAAAAAGCCCCACCCAAATGAAAAAAAAAACCCTCAACAAAACAACCCAACACCTGGCAATGTTAATTCCTCACATTGCAGTATTTTTATGAAGCTTTTCTACTTGGAATAATGCAGCATGCCCTTTGTTTCTGAGCACTAAAAAATAAATGTGTGAAAATTTACCTTTTAATTATTGTTGGGTTGTTCTGCTTTGCAAATAAAGGATGGCGTCTTTGCTCCTTACATTGTCTGATAACCCCAAGATGCACAGTGAACTCACGTTCACCAGCTCTGTGAAAAGAACCATTGCATGAGCTTGCAAAGACAGATCTTTCTGTTGTGTTGTGGTGAATTCTAGCCAATACTGTAACGTATCTGGAAAACCTTTAACAAGCTTCCAATTTAACAGTGGCTCTAAAATATTGGCATATAGAGAACGGAAGCCTTTGTGGGTTTTTTTGCTATAGCTAAGTTCCTTGCATATTGAACAAAAACCTGTAATGAGGAAAATAGTTTCAACTGACTTTGAAAAAACAGCTCAAGTCTATAAATGAATGAAAGGAAAAGCCAGATAACACAGCTGCTTTATGTAATGGCTAGGCTGTCTTCAAACAACTCGGCTGTGAAATGATGCAAACCTTGAGATTATTACTTTTCCCCGTTGGCAATTTGTATTCTTAAAGGGTGTGTGCACTACTGTATTCCAGTCTCAGGATTGGGATGGCAATATGCTGGGTGGTGCATATTGTGCCAATTGTGGTAGCTAAGGTCAATTAGGACACTCCAGTTTTTATAAACATATCCCTGGTCCCTCCATCTACAATTTTTAAAAATGTAAAATGCCAGTTCTCTTGGTAATACAGTAAAGGCAAGATGCCCAGAAAGATGACTTGTGTTGTCTTCAACTGTTGCAGTTCCCTGGTCTTGCCTACTTCTTGAAGCAGTAATGCTGCTCTGAGAAGTGCTGCTTGAAGAGTCTGCTGTTGTGGAGCACTGCTTTTCCCTGACAACAGAACGGTGTTATCAGATGTTACCCAGGATAGTAGGCAAGAGTTGCTCATCTTTGCTAAAAAATTGTATTGACTATATGCATTGGCAGGTAAAGGCTGGGCTTGTACTAATTGCATCCAGAATATCTTTAAATGCTGTTTCAGGAAACTGTTAGAAGCTTTTTGTTTACTTAATTTCTGAAGCACTTACCTCCTCAGAGATCTGCAGCTTCTCAGCTGTGTATTATGGCCATCTTTCTTTGCCTGGGAGTAATTAGTTTGGTTAAGCAGCAGGTTAACCAGAGTAGATCCACTAGGTGTATAACTAATGCAATACCATAATTTCCAGTTATGATTTTGAGGTGAATAACTTGTGTAGGACTAAAGTAAATGTCCAGAAAAGGAATTTAGTCATAACTTTATTCTCCACAATCTCTCATACTCAGTAATCTGTGTATGTACACAGATACACAGACAGACACAAGTCTCTGTCTATATGTCTAGATGTATTTCTTTCCTTTCCTAAAACTAAGTTGTTTCTTGGCAGGGTAGGTGTTAGGAATAGGAGAGGTAGTAATTCCAACTATTACTCTCTCATCTGTAGGGAACACAGTTTGGATGGGGGGAAGCTGTCTTAAGAGTGCAGTGTTTGCATTGGGACTGAGTACTTGGGAAACTTGTTTTCTAGAAGTGAGAGAATGGTACTGGCTTTGTAGGGCATGGTGCAGCATCCTGATAAAACACATCAGCAAGAACAATAACTTATCAATGATTTCTATTATTCAACCATTATACAAACATGGATGTCTCATGCTTCTTTAATCTCCCCATAGGTTTTCTTTTTCTGAATCTAAGAAGTGATAAACAATCAAATCCATTACTGTGATTAGAGAAGTATCTGCAATATAAATGCACTGAAGTATGTGTATTGAAGTATGGTTAACACAATATGTGAAAATATGTAGATAGCTGCAGTTCTGGAGATGCTTCATATCTTCTCTGTCTGATTACTACCACAAACTTGTTAATGAGAAGTGCTATTGAAGTCTTGCAGTGATAATTCTTAATTCTTTTCCTTAACAACAAAAACTTCACAGTATTGCTTTTCTTTGGCAACTAAAAAGATCTCACTTTGGATCTTATAACTTGAAATAAAGTGAGGAGTTTCCTACAACAGCTGCTTGGGCGGAGAATTTTAAACAGTGTAAGTAGATGACACCTCGGGTGGAGATTCCCTGGTGAGAAATAAAACCGAAGTGAATTAGCAGCACACTCATGAGCGGGTCAGTGGTCTCGATCGGTGATGGATGAAAATAGGTACTCTTATGAGCTTGTAGCTTTAACACTTGATTATTAGGCAAGTGTCAGATGAGCATAGTGCACCTTATAAAGAAGGCTTTTCATGAATTTCTGACACCTCCTGTTCTGGAGGCTGAGCAGCTTCTGCAGTTTGGATTTATGGTAATTTTAGATAGAATTGAGCATAGGCTGTGATTTAGATGACTTTCTCTTCTCCAGCAGTAAGTCTATGGGAAGCAGGCTGTATGAGTTGGAAGGGTATGTAGGATGGAACAGCTTTTACTACATTTAGAAAGAAGGATAGGAGGATTGAATTTAGGCATCAAAGAAGTCAGAAAACTGTTTAGGGAATCTTATATGCTTTTAAGAGAAAATGGGCAGTACCGTTCTGTTGCCTGGAAAAGTGGGACTTGCAATAGACGAAAGTGAGAACTGAAAGTAGAGACAAAGCGCAATGGGTTTGAAGGGAAAAAAATGGTGGAGGGTAAAAAATTTATTAGAGGAAAAGTAGGGAACCTTGGTTTGCAAGTACCAAGTTATCTATCAGGTTGTGTAATGCTGAGAAGCTCTGGCAGTCTGATATATTTCTTAAGCTTTTGTGTGAAACATTGACAAGATGACCTGCTGCTTTTATCCAATAGCCCTCTGCTAATTCCAGAAATACCGGTTTGGGGAAAGTTAAGAAGTTCATCCTTCATTCAAATGGAGACAATTATTTCTAGTAATATCTGAGAGATGGAGGGCTGAGAACTGCACAATTTTTTTTTTTATTTTTTTAATGTTTGAGAGGTCTCTGATAAATGACATGTGTTATTCATTAACACAACATCACTTTTGGGTTAAAGGGTGGTGTCACAGGCCTTTGATCCAATATCATTGAATCTATTACCTAAATTTAGTGTATTAGTCCCTATCTTATTAACAAATTGAAGAGTAATCAAAAGTGGTTTTATGGCACAGGAAAAAAGCAAACAAAGTAAGTAATTAAAGCACTGGGGTGGGATAACACCCAATAATAACAAGTTTGGCTTAAATTATGTTTTTCCCATATTTTCTATGGTGTATCTAATATTGGTTCCTTATAAGTAGAATCATATTGTGAATTGGCATTTTTGAATGGAGTTTATTTTTTATCGGTCATAGGAAGGGAGCCTGTATTATGGCCTGAACTTGTTAGTCTTATTGTTTAAAATGGAGTGATACATTAAAAAGTAATGAGTATTGCAGTCTGAGCGTGTCTTTTGCATTGTTAGTGACATTATGATGGATTAATAGCCTGTAAAATAGAAACACGTGCTCTGGTAAATATTTTACCTAACACTTATTAGTATATTTATGGGTATAAATTTTGGCTTTTACTTTGCATCTTTTAAACATAATCATGCTTTAATGTATTTTAAAAAACCACAACAACCCAATAAATCTGCTGTTCTTCAGCAGGTGAAGCCTGAGCTTTCCATGATATGTAATATCAAGTGATGTTATTAAAATAGAAGTAGAATTGGACCACTATACACAGGTCAGAATTTGAAACCCCAGAGTAAGAGACTATCTTGTAATTTATTTTTTTTTCTGTGATAGGGTATTATTCTGTGTGATGCTGGAGTTTACTCCTTATGCTCAAGTCCACTTTTTTCACTGACTTGGGGTATTATAGGAGTGCCCTAATAATAGATCGTGGAAAAAAAATGTAGTCTTAAATTTGGTTCTTACCCAAAGTAACAGTAACTGCTGAAGAAGCGAAACTTCATTTGCATAAAACAGCAAGTCTTAAATTGGTTTTATCAGGTTGCTATTATGACCTTAAGATCATTAATTAATTGCATACATTCTTTTTGAAGTGAAAGAAATAGATTTTAAACTCTGAAAAGCTAAGAAATTTATTTAGTGCTTCCTAATATTATTTTAGTCTTATTGAAATGTCTTTGCCTTTTGATGATTTTTGGTGGGATTATTCTGCAATTGTGATCAGGTATTTATCAGATATCTTCCCTCTTCAGGACTTTTTTTTTTATATTGATGTATTTTTTTTTTCAATATAACAAGATACTGATATTCATTACCATAATTTTTTTACTTCTTAATATATGCTAATTCCAATAGCCTTTTGAGATAACTTTGATTTTCAGGATCAGTCAATATTCACAATAAATAAACAAGGCCCACCAAAGTGATAGAGCAGAAATAGATCACAGGGTAGTAACTGCTGCCATAGAATAATACAAAATTAATTTTATTTCACATCTCATAAGTAGTATCGTGTTGCTTAAACTACCAGTTTTTGATCTGATACTCAAGAATTCAGAAAAGTCACATTTCCACCTCAAAAATCGTACTTGTGATGCAGGAATTAATTGGAGAGTGACAGAATTATAGGCCTCTGAAATACCTAAATAGCTCAGCATAATTACTTGACATAGCAGTCTTTCTTGGATCAAAAGCTATGTTATATTTTCAACTTTGCAATAAGGACTGTATTTTGAAAATAATTAAATGTTAGTCTAAAGTTTGCAAATTGCTTTCAGCTGAGTGATTGGAAACCTAATGTCACTCATAATGATGGGTCAATAGATGTCACTTAATTTAGTGATGCAAAAGGGCTTGTCTTTTGAAACCATGTGCTCAAGCATGTGCTCAGTACTTTTCTCCCGCCTCAAATACATCATTTTTTGGTACCCAGTGTTTGCGTCACCAGCCCCACCAAGATCTGAAGTAAAAACAATGCTTTTCATAACCTTTGAAGTCTGTATTGTGGGCTTTGACAAGGGTACCTTAAAGCGGCTCTGGGGAATATGCAAGGTTTGGGGTGAACATTCAGAAGCCCGTTATAGACATGGGCAGGGGTTTCATTCTAGCATGTGGAGAGTAATAGATTAGCTCTTAAATATGTTGAGACTTTTACTCCTCATTTGTATCATCAGAGAAAGAGTGCTAGGTTG
Source organism: Nycticryphes semicollaris (assembly GCA_013400055.1). Lineage (NCBI taxonomy): Eukaryota > Metazoa > Chordata > Aves > Charadriiformes > Rostratulidae > Nycticryphes > Nycticryphes semicollaris. The sequence continues at coordinate 442,816 of VXBJ01004720.1, forward strand.
GTTTGTTTCCATAGTACTCTGTCCATTATGTTAGAGGTCTCAATTACAGCTTTTCATTTTTAAGTTCTGTCTTTGGTTTTGAAGTATTTTGAATGCATTGAAAGCATTAACGTTTACAACCTAGCACTAGCCTTGGGAATAAAAAGGTAATTTATGTGCTTAGAGAAGAGCATTTCCTAGCATGACTCTCCAAAGAATCCAAATGCAGACTTTGTCTTGAAAATTCAAAATAAATGAAGCTTATGTAAAATGGCACTAACAGACTAGAGCTACAGTGGACTGCTGAAATTGGATTTGGTTAGCTATAAACATCATTAGCTTAAAGCATTCTAGCTTACCATGCAGTGTGAGCTCTCATAGGCTGCGATGTGATAATGCTTTGCTCTTTTACATTTTAACTCCTTGTGGAGATGCTAAAGCCAGCTGAACATAGGCTTTGTAGAAGCTAAATTAACCATGCATACCTTAGGGGTTTATGGCAAACTGTGAGGTTTATTTGGTGTTAAAGTGTGCTAAAGATAACGTGAGAGTAACCTAAAATGCTGTGCTTACAACATATTAATTGTGAGGGTATATCAGTATTTCTTAAATCTTGAGAGATTGTATTTATTCTTGTGTAACTGATTTTTCAGTATATGCATGTATCCTTAATATTCTCATGAACTGGAAAATTAGTGTTTGATTTGACTTGAACAGTATACGCAAATATGATGAGAATAATACCAAGTTGTGTACAAAATACTGGTGTGGTTTAGAATTTTTGCAGTATTTTTATTTATCTAAGTCACTAGCTCATGCCCATTATGTGAAATTGTGTTCATTTAATCCAGTGAGAATTGTTACTTGACCTCAGTCTCTGCAAGTGGGTTGGAATCGGTCAATAACTAGGCATTCCCACACCAATAAAACACTTGGGTTTATACACATGGGACCTTCATAAAATTTGAAGAATACATGTACCAATATGTTAGGTCTCTACAGAATAGGTCTAATGTGCAGTCTCTTGTTCTTCCTTATACATATACAGCTCGCTTGAAACAAGTCAGCCTGTGTTCTCACAGCATGCAAACTCTGCTTCATGAATCCTTCCACCATTGGTTTGTTTCAAATAATAAATCGTGACTGTTCAGATTTTGCCTTTCATCTGACAATCACAAAGTGCTTTGTGAAGCTGAGGTGACTTCTGTTATTCCTCTACTTCTCCTGTTTTCATTTTCTATGTGTCAGTGTATGTGAAACGTTGTACTTGCAGAGAAGCAAGGGAAAAAGTTGCATACAATTATTAAAGGCTGGAAGGATTTTCAATACAGGACATTATATTAACTTGTTTATTACATGAGGTTGCTGTATCCTTCCACTTCCTCCTTTTTTTGCCTTCCCACTCTATTTAAGAGATCATTTTTTAAGAGAAGTATTTCACAGAAGGAAAAATGGGGGGAAGGGAGTGCCAAAAATAGACACTGTGGAGAACACATTTGAGGTTTATAATCTCAGCATTTAGGACTGCTGAGGAATATACTACAGAGCAAGCATTGACACCACATCATGCAGCGTAGTTAGGACTCGTCTATTTTTGCCGTATCTGAATCTTGTAATATATGTGGAATATAGATAAACTGACGTATTTCCTCTTTTTGGAGGTGGCTTGCATCTCCAGTAAGGCTTTTAATACTTCAGCCTTCTGCATTTATTCCTCTGTTTAGAACTCATTGTAGATAAGCATCTGAAAAAAGAAATACAATAAACATTTGTGTTAATTATATCATTTCCTCCTACTCTTCTCCCCTGCACCATATGTTCTCTTCTCTCTATGCCTCTCGATTGATTTTCTTTTCTTTCTTTTTTTTTTTTTTTCAATTTCTTTTTATTATGGTTTGATAAGTGTCTAATCAGAAGACCTCAAAGTATGCTCTAATGATACAAATGTGACCCTGTTCCTGCACCCTTTTATAACTCTCAGTATATCTGGAAGTAGACAGAGGAAAGAACAATGGGATTAATTTTTCAGGTAAAGTTGCTATAAGTATTTATGTACAGGACTTTCTCTTAGTCTGTGTTCTGTACTTCAGCCTTTGTGTCATATCTCATATTACCCTTTGCCCTTGACCTGGTGGTTTTTTTTTTATTTAGTTGGGTTTTTGTGGGTTTTTTTTTTTTTTTCCATTGTTGGTTCAGACCCCCTGCCTCCCCTCCCCCAAATCTCCCTTGGTTATTTGTCTGATTATGGTCCACTGCAAAAGCTTTGGGGATTCATCAACTGGCTGTAACCATGGCTGTGACTTTGTTACAACACTTGATGATTCACGTGTCCAAATTTTACTTTTGCTTTCACAGGGAAAACAGCTTCTTTCATTTTCTGTGAGATACTAAAATGCGCCATTGTACTTGATCATCAAAGACACAGCAGGAGATTAGATGCCATTTTTATCCCTTCCAAAAGGCGGATGGGGGCAGGGTGATCTACCTTAATACATTTGCATGGGGAGCTCTACTTCCGAGACCACTAGTATGTAAATAACTTACCTGCACTTACTGCTAAGATGCACTTTGGTTTTAGAACATAAATTTGCTAAGCGCATAAACATTTTCCTTCTCCGATCAATTATCTCTATGTGCATTTTTCTAGTGGGACCAACACTTAAGAGATTCTTCCAGACTCGGCATCTATCTATAAACAGCATATGGACATGATACAAATATGTCACATTACTTCCAAAATATAGATTCACTACTATGCTTTGAAACTTAGCTTTCTTCCAGCTTTGTGCCCGGACATCACAAGGCTGTAGCAAATGATGAAGCACATGGCTATATCCCCAGTATGAAAGACTCAAACCTATAGTCAGAACTTACCACTTTTTGTCTATTTATTTTCTTTGGTCCTTATGCAGTCCCACTTAAGGAAAGTTTCTGCAGCCCTTCTGATGAGGGCAGCATGGGGAACATGGTAACATTAGTTTTGAGCTTAGTGTCCTCACTGCAGTGAGACCTGCGTAGCAGGAATAGTCAGTAGTGGTCAGGCCAGGATACAGTACCTTGACAAAGTGTTGTTGTGTTTCTGCATGGTTTGTATGTGTTAAAGCAATGTTACAGTATATGCTTGTATTCCATTCACCGAATTATCCAGAGGAAGTAAAAAACTACATGAATATAAGCAGTGTGTGTTAATGAAAGATGCTGAGAGCACGCTACAGTATAATGCATAAAAATGTTCATTACCACAAAAGGAGGTGTCCATGCTCATGCTGTCAGGTATAAATTTCTATTTCAAGTGATTTATTTTTTTTCCCTCAGACTAGTGATAGTAGAAATAGGATTTCTGTATTAAACGTGAGTGCCCAGTTATATGTGTTAAATGCCTAAATTGTAGATCTGATACGGTATTGAATGTATAAATAAATAAAGTCAAGGTTTGACAAAGACTTGATCATCTTTTCTTGCCAATAATTAGTGATAGTGTTAATATATGTTAAATTTCTCAGGCCTATTTATATGTGCTTTCAAAAAGTTTCTAGAGCTTACAGTAATTCTTTGAAGGATGAAATGAGCTCTTACTTGACACCAGTGCCCTGTGTTGACTTGAAGCAAATAAGGGTTGGTGTTAATGTAAAAATGAAGTTTCTCAAACTGACGTTGTTTAGGATGTAAAAAAGCTAAACAGCACAAGTAGTGACACAGTCCATGATTCCAGTTTCGTTCCTGGCTTTGCAAAGGTACTACTGTTTATATAATACATTCAAAGGGGCACAGAATTATATACGGTTTGTCAGCCATGTGCATTTTTACATTTCTGCCTGTAGGTAGGCTGAACACCTGGTGACGTGGCAGCATATTTAAAACACTGCTTAGAAAATCCGCAGTAACAAACATTTCAAAGTGCTTGATTAATACACAAAATATGTCCCTTTTAACAAAATTCTGCTTATTGCTTTCATATGAAGGCAACACAGACAGAAATATGATCTAGGTACTGTTCCTGCTGAGGATGGCCAGTGAATGGTGAAAGTTGCTGTGTACCACGCTACACTTGTTCTATAGTTTCCCTAAGGTAGTCTTGCTGTCTTTAAACTTGTAGTTTCTTCTGAGGAAACAGAAAGCTTTTGTCAGCCAGGTGCTGAACAGAGGTTTTGATATTTAAAGCAAACTGTTCAGTGCTCTTAGAAATGTTAATGAGGGGGAAAAAACCCAGGCACTACATATCTGGTTTCAAGACAGAAAACGTTAAACAAGATAAGAACAGTATATGAAAGCAGAGGGAGTATTTTGAGGTGTTAATTCTAACTACAGAGGGAAGAAACTAGAATTCTGGAGTGGGCACTGGAGCTATATTGTATGATGCAAGGATGACTCAGCCCATGCTCAGATCATCTCCAGGTCTTGCCATACTTATTTACATTAAAGTTCAATTGCTATTTTAAGTCTGTGCATTTAGTAGAGAAGAAGGTGAGAAACAAGCAGAGGGAGAAGAATAAAAGCAAAAGGAGGGGAAGTAGATTTTAAAATGCAACAACAAAAATACCTGGACCAATTCCTCCTGCTCCCCATGCTGCTCTCTCCGTGGAGCAGCTTGCAAGCTTGCAATCTTGTGTTTGCTTACAGCAAGAGGATTCTTCTATGAGCACAAAATAATAATTTATGCATAGGCTGGAGTCTGTTAGCTCGCATTGATTTACTTAGGCTGCATTTCTTTTCATTCATAAGCCTTTGCTAGTCCTGATCTCTCGGATAGTGACTGGCTGCAGCGCTCAGGCGTGGGAGGAAGCAGCAAACCTGCCTTTTTAAGCACAAGGGCGTGCTATTTAAGCCTCAATTAAATGTGCGAGCCTGCCCTAAACCCGGGGCTTGCTCCGGGAACCCGCTGCTCCCGCTCATCAGCGATGCTACCTCGGCGGGAATCGCTCCTCTCCTCCTTCCGTCTGCCCGCGCCCTCCTCGGTGCGGCTCAGCGGCCGGGATGCTGGGCGCCCTCGGCGCGGAGAGCTGAGCTCCGTCCATCCGTCGCCTCTCCGGGCTGTGTGACAGATGCTTGTCATGCAGCGGTGCCCTGCCTGAATTGGCCGGGTCTCCGGTGGGTGTGCACGGCCTCCCCACCCCCCCGCCCTTGCCAGCCCCGCCGAGCCCTCCCTAGCTCAGCCCCCGGCTATGTGCAGCGCGCTCTCCTCGCCTCCCTGGAAGGGCTCAACTCCACTTTCGGCTCCTCCAGACTTTCTCTGCTTTTGCCATCCAGAGGCACCCTCCCTCCCTCTGGTCCAGCTCCTCCTGTGCCTGCCTCTCTGTCTCGCGCTATCCCGTTAAAAGGCTGCTCCTGCTCTGCTGAACCAGTGCATTGGCTGACTTGATCTGGGATGAAGGCTGGAGGTTACCGGCGAGGGAAAGGAGAACTCTAGGCAGCTTTCCATTTGCAAAGTGAGCAGTAATTGCGAGAAGACAGCCTCCCCAGTTGGAATCAATAGTCTGCTTTCTTGCTGCTAAGGGCACTTTGGAGCAGCAGTAGGTCACTGAAGTAACTCCAGCACACTGCTGACTGCGGAGTTGTAAAGAACTACATGCAAGTGGCTGCAGTAGTGCTGGAAAACGCTTTGCTGTTACCAGGGACACAATAGTTTTCAAGTCATTAGAGCTTCGCTTCTGGTCCTTCCATTATACAGAGAAGGGTCATTCTTTGGAGGGATGAGGATGAAGCTGTGATTTCTTCCAGTGCTGTTCTAGTGGAGGGGATAAGGAGGGAGGCTTTAGAAGCAAAACCCCACTGCTGCTGAATTTGGCTTTACTTGAATTTCCCCAAATCTTTCCAGGCACAGAGAGGCACAATGCCAAAGAATCTGAATCTTCTTCGGGCTTTCTGGGGTTTTTTCTTTATCTTCTGGACAGCTTTTAACACAGCCTTAGTGGATGTGGTTGGATCGGAGCAGCAGATCCCCTTGTCTGTGTAAGTGCTTTAATGCTATTGCTCTCAGGACCATGTTCAAGGATGAGAACTTGACTGCTCAAGTTCTTACCTTTATCTATTGCGGATGTTTGACTGTTCAAGGCACCCTTGTTTCTCTGTCAGCAGTGTTTAAAGTGATAGCCTCTAACATGCTCAGCACCACTTTAATTTTATTGTGGGACCGTATGTTGATGGGTTATGTGGCCGCAGACTCTTTAAGTGCTTGTATTTACTGAAGCTGATGCTGTTATTTTAACTACTTGTGAGAATTTATCATTTGGAACTGTTCTGCCATTTTATCTGCTGCTTTCCTTTAAATGGATAAATGTTATATTATGCAGAGCATGTTTGTGTACAAGTTGATTCTTGAAATTTAAACAGTGCAAGTTGGGTAGTTTCATATCGGAGGCCTTGCTTTAGCACAGCATGTAGCTTGGGCTTATACTTGAACAGCTTCGCTAATCTTTTGCTGTGCTTAGGTTCCTTAGTGAGCTCTTTAATGCAAAATTGCTAGGATCCTTCTGAGTGCAGCTGAAGCTGTTACAGTCTGTGTTGCTTGCTATGACATGTGTATTACATTTCTTCCTGTCTCCTTTTTTTTTTTTTTTTNTCAGCATTTGGTGGGGAGATCAAATCTATTGCAGCCAAGTACTCAGGTTCCCAGCTCCTGCAGAAGGTAAGGATCTTTTCAGTTGTAATAAAGAAGGTTTTAACAGGAAAAAATGGAGACAGATTTAATTTTTGTAATGAATAGGAAGGCAGTACTGTAAGTGCTTTGGTTCAACATCTATTTTTATATTGCATACTAGTCCCTGATGACTCTTTGCATTGTACTGCACTATCTGGAGAGTTCTTGATTAAACTGGTATTTTTCTTTTTAGATTATTTTTTTTGTTATCATTAGAAAGTGAACTCCAACACTTCTATTTCTTGAAGTCTAGGCTTCAGCCTCAATTGCGGATATTTAATCTGGTTCCTGCATTGTGATGCTGAAGTTTCTGTGTAGAAACAGCTGCTGCTTATGAAAAATGTTAACTTCGTTCAAGGAGCAGAATTAGTGCATATTGTATTATTTTCACCCTGTGCTATATGTACGCAATTCAGTGTATCAGGAGAAGGCGGCTGCACTGTTGTTTGTCATCCCTGCAGTTTTTACAATCCCATTATTCCCCCAATCATCTCAACCCAGTGCTGGGATGTATTACATCATTACAGATAAGAGGAATGAATGTGGTTATCTTCTTGCTCAGCTGCACAGCTGGGTAATAAGCTAGTGAAGTATTGCAAAAACTTGAGAAATTGGTATAAGTCTACATAATTGGGGCAGAGGGTAATGAGAAAGCGGATTTGAGTTTTAGGTATATAACAAGGACTGTGTCTACTCTATGCCACCTATAGTAAAATTCAGTATTGTAGACAATTTATTTTTACAGCAGTTAATGAAAAATATAATGAAAGATTAAGAGGAATATGTTAAAGACTTTACAACTGGGATTTTGCAGCATTTAATATGTGATCCTCAATGCAATATGAAAATGCAAAAACATTGAGACATTCACTGACTACTGAGAGACTCATTCAATCCATATATTAAATTTCTGCTGCTTTTTAGATGTGATTTTTAGTTCCGAGTAACACGTAAATTTTTTTGTTCTGATAACAAAGAAGATTATTCCTTTAGCTTGTAGCACTTATTTTGAAAGGCTTGTATGTGTGTGAAATTATATAATGAACAGTAAATACAGCAGTTCAAATAAAAAAAATTATGCCATCAATGTGAAATGAGAGCAACTGGCTTAATGATTACTAAAGGTATGTGAGTTCCTTAGCAGTATTTACCTTTTCAGTGTTGTATATTCAGGACTGCAAAACTTGAACTTCACTAAGCTAAAATAAAAAGCTATTGAGAACAGAACTATCTGAGGTTTCATATTACCTTTCATGGCCATTCAACGTCTTCTCTTCAATACATTGGGCAAACTCTGATTTTAATCTGAAAATCTGGACGTTCAGTATATATTATACTTCTAGTTCCCATTCTTTAAAGTCTGTGTAGTCTTGCATCATCGCATTTTTGTATGAACTCCTTAAATTTATAAAGCAGATGGACCCTTCAGTTTTAGTTAGTATCTAATCAAGTATTATTAAAAGGCTTTAATTTTTTTAGTGGGCCATAACAAACAGGTACTTTTATTTAACTTAGGAGCTGTTCCATACGCATTTAAATATCTTCAAAAATTAAATCTACCAAATATGGAGTCTAACGTTTACTAGAACAATATGGACTATATTGTGTTCTGCAGTTGTGCTAAAATCCTCAAAGAATCGGTATGAGATCCTTAATCGTTCTTCTTTTCCTCCTAGTAGATACTGCTGTTATCCCTTCTATAATGTATTTTTTCCTTCTGAACTAGCAAGATTTCTTCCTATTGGTTGCAATAATTATAGGTAATTGGAAGCTATTCATTTTACCTTTTCATCAGCATCCTTTCTATTTCACTAACAAATCTGTGCTCTGATTTTTGAAGGTGGACAGTGTACGTTCATTCCAAGCTATTTTGTTATTGTTTCTTGCTTTTGTTATGATATTTCATTATAGAATGAAAGAGGAAAGACAAAATGCAGATTTGACAGGTATTTAGAGCACTTTTTTTTCCTCTGTAACATCCCCTATTCTCTTTTTCTTTTTTCCTTCTCATTATAGGAGTTTTAGGAAACCTTCAGTGCTTTTTATTTTTATTTAAAATTCCAAGTGTCTTTGTGCTTTTAAATTTGATGTTTCTTGCTGTTGATCATGGCAAATAAGCCTGGATGACAGATGACTTTAACATGTATTTTTTTGTATTGCTGTAACATACATTTCTCTTGTAAACTGGTGTGAATAAAAGCATACCAACCTTCAAGATTTGCAAGTATTTCCAACATGCAAAATCAGTGGTAGAAGTTGTCATAATAATTGAGGACGCGGTAGCACAGTAGGGCTCTAAATGCAAAAGCCTTCCCCTCGATTCCTCCCCACTCACCAGGCATCAGGAATCCACTCGGAATTTGCTGTGAGCTCTAGGTGATTAGACTCAATGTCTTTTTAAAGTCAAGGTTCGAGTTTCAGAAGCAGTGCGCCTTCTAGTATTACTGGAGGAATCTGCATTTTCTGACTATGAGTTAAGCGTTGTTAAATTAATATATAAAATGTGCGTATAATTATGTATCTGGGCAGTATAGATTTCTCAATTACCAACTGCTTTGCAGTGCCATTTAGTTTAATAAAGGTTGGCTAAATGAAAAATTAATATAAAGGTTACTTGACCCATTTTGTTAGCATATATAGTGAGCAGTACTTTCAAAGGAACGCATTGAAATCAAGGCATGATTGACACTCTACTGCCCAAATGTTTTACATTTTAAGAGTCATTTGACCCATACTAGAATTAAATTGAACAAATGAAATTAGTCGAGATGCTCAGTAAAGCAAAATTTTGCCAGGTTATACCTGGGAAAAGTTATAGTTACCGCAATTCTTCAGTCATTCTGTACTGTGAACATCAAATGAGTAACCAGCATTACTGCCATTAAAAATGTAGTATTTTAATGTCCTACTAATCGCTTTCAAAGCAAGAGATGATGATTCAGTGTTCAAAAAATGATACAGAAGAAAATAGGACAAAATTATTCCTAAGTTATCTGATTTATGGAGGTTTTACAGCTGTCATATAGATTTGGCAGTGAACAAGATGCTGCTTGGTGCTGTACAGATTTGCATAGTCTTCACCTAGTGAGCAAATACTGCTGGGGCCTAAGAATTGATGCAAGTTTTGATTGTCTTTTAGGTGTTTGTATTTTTTCTCCTTGCATTATTTGACTCTTGACACTTCTTCAAACTTTTTTATTTTAAAAACTCTGATTGTTTAGTTAGTTCTATAGCAAATGTGAGAGAGTAGGCTGCTGGCAAAGCCAGTCTTTAAGTATAGGATGCAAAGCAGGAGTTAGGTGCCAGGAAAATATTCTTCACTTCAGCTGTTAGAATCAGAATTTTGGAGGAACAGACTTTGGGGAATGCCACTGTTCATATTATAGTGTCCACGATCCTAGTATGTTTTCAGTTCCACTTTGTTGCAAAACAATAGTAATAATAACATGGAAGTAAAAGATGCAGAGAATGTACCTTCTGTTAATGTTAAAACCAGTTGTTGTTACACAGTAAAGCTTTTTGAATATCAGTGAAGCGTCTGATTCTCTAAAAATGCATGTAGTCTGCTTTCTGGGATTTCTTTTGGAGAGACTACTCCCCCTGTATCCCTCCCTTTGTCCGTATTCAGAGCTTGGATAATGCTTGGTTTGGTCCTGAATCATCAATAATATTGTATTGCTGCTAATGTAGGAACCATTTTTTACAGAAAAGAAACTTTTATTTATCAGTTTGGCCATAAAGGTTTCTTACTGAAGACAAGACAAGCTTGTTTAAGGCTGTTTCAGATTTTCCTTATGTAAGTCGCCTAAGGGAGCCTTCACTGTTAGGTAAGCCCTGACTGCCTGGCTTTGGAGCAGTCTGCATCTGTCTGCTCCTTTCAACAAATTCCTCATTGTGTTAGTACTTCTCAAAATCATTGTGTTTTCTCAAAGCGGGTTTTTTAATTGGAATAGCATTCTTATTTTTAAAGGTTCAGAATTGCATTTTGTCTTGGTGCTGTATCTTGTTAGCGTCTTGCAATTATAGAAATGTCAGTGCAAAACTAATAGAACAGGGTGATTTAGAACAATTAGCATTCAGCTGGTGCATCTGATTCATGCTGTACATCTATCTTTAGTTTTAAACCATATACCACTTTAAACCACTTAAATTCTTAGAGAAATTTAGTCCAATCATCTTGACATTAATTGCTTGTCTTCTATTCAGCCTTATGTTGGTTTTGGTCTTTGTGGGTTTTTATTTCTTTGTTTGAGACACTGCAACTTACTGCTTTGAAGGAAGGGTCAGCAAGATCGAGACATGCAGTTTAAAGTGTATATACATGTATTGGCTCCTTGGATATCATTTTAAACTTTTGCCAGCGGATCATTTCTAAAACTGCAAAAATAATGCTGACTTTTCCTACCAAAATAGGAGAAAAATGATCAAAAAACCGTAGAGAAATTACAATGATTTTGAAAAACCCACCACCAATCCCCTGCAAAAACCCAGAATCAACAGCAACAACATCCCTCCGACCCCCAACAAAAAAAAAAAATCACCCTGAAAACCCAAACTCAAAAAACCACCAGCCAGGTAAATGGTATACCAGAAACTCAATTCAGAGTTAATTCATTCTAATTCAAACTCCTGAAGTCTGGATTATATAAAATATGTCTCCTAGCACTGAATTAAAATGAAACATTAGCAAATAAAGGAAATATGCATCTGAGAATCTTAAATCACTTTAATTTTGAAGATTAATGCAAATGATGTTTTGGAACTTGCAGAGCTTGAACCTCTCTCCCGTTTAATTCTTCCAGACCTCTGGGCAACATAAATCACTAGGTTATTCTCTGTCCCAAACTAGTTACAGAACATTTCAGTGTGTTTGGTGAACTATTTAATGTTATTATCTGCAGATATAAAGGTAAATTATTTTGGTTATATATTTTATTTTTTGTTTGTTCAAGAAAAAAAAAGCATTACCTACATACACTACTAATGTAAGAGGTGGAAAAAACTGCTGGGTCCAATGCTAATTTTTAGGTAAAGTATTGATCTGCAGAGGAAAATATCACAGTTCTATCAAACTTCCAATATTGTGGTCTCTTTTTCTCAATAACAGAGAATAGTTTTTTCCTTCCTTATAATCAAGTTCTGCCTTCTCTTGAAGGTGTTGGAAAATTTTATTTGTTTTCAGTGAAGTTAGAGCTGCATCTTGAATGATCTCTGCCCTTACTCTCATCTTCTGTCTGAATGTTATGGCAGGACTAATAATTTCTTGGTATTGGCAATGTTTTCCAAGCGTAGTCTAAATCCGCCCGAATATCAATCTTTGTTTTATATTTCTCTTTAACTAACAGAAAAGCCCTGTTTTAAGCCATCAGCACTCTTTATTTTGCAGTATTTTCTCTCTCTTTCTGGGTTTTGCAAGCACAGCACAATTCTCTTGCTTGTATTATTGAAAGTAAATGTTCTGTTGTTAATACATAATAGCAATATGAGATGGTTTCAGTAAGTTTATGATATGTGCATTACACTTTCAATAATGTCTTTTAATATGGAAATTGAGTGGACAATCCAACTGGAAAACATCAGATCTTGAAAGGAAATGAATGCTAATTCCCTTGCTTAATGCATTTATGGTTATTTGTTTTCACATCCTGTATTGGAAAATGCTTACATTTCAAGGTTAAAAGAGCCAGTCTCCATGCAAATTATCTTGATAGTGAAGGTATGTAGAGCCATGAATAGATGCCGCATTGTAGTGGTGATTCACTTTTAAGCAACTGCTAATCAATACTCTACACTTTCAAATGTCATTACTGTTCTGTAGGGTACAATTTTTTGTTGCTGATAATAAGTGGTTACACATTGTACAACACAAATTATATATTGATAGGATGGACTGTATTTTAGGTTGCTGCAGAAGCTTCAATGAAAGGTCATCATAAAATACTTTGATTAATATGTTGTTCTGATGATTTTCCATTTTGGTTCTTGTATGTATAATGTTTTTGCAAAAATTCATGAATGTTTTTATGAGCCTACTTAGCATCTGCCCAGTTAATTTGTAAAGGTGAAGTACTTTTTTTTTTTTTTTGAGTGAATGAATGACAAAATCATTGCAAGATTTATATTTAAAAAGGAAGTCTGTGCAAAACCACAAAAATTATTTTAAAAACATAGTTGGAGAGAAGTTGGAAAGGGTCTTGGAAGCCTTTCCAGAGGTGATGAATTCCAGGGACACAAAGTGTCCTGCCCTCAGATCTTCCAGGACTTTACAGGTGGAATTTTACGTCTTATAGTTGATAACTGCTACGCTGTTTCTGAAGGTGCTGATATAAGATGTGAGGAGATTGCGATTGGTCAAGAAAGACAGACTTGTTCACACAAAGAGTGTACAAATGTTACATCCAGTGTATGGAATTTAATCTGGGAATAAAGTAGTAGACAGTACAATACAGAGCTATAATAATAATAATACAGAATTAATCTGTCATAAATCCCTCCTGCACAGGAGAGTCTTTAGCAGGGTCTTAGCAGTAGCTAGAGAATCTTGGATTGCTTGAATGAGCTAAACTTGATTTGATAGTTAGATAGAAGTCAAATTTAGGATAAAATAATTTGTTTAGCTAGACAAAAGTAAAAACAAGGCCGTTTCATCAATGGTGCTCTTTGAGAATGAAGGGAGAAACAGATTTGAATTTACAGTTATGCATCTAACACTAACTTCACTATATGTTTGAAATTATATAGATTCAAGTGTTCAAGTGTTGGACAAGCGTTTTGGTGGGGTTATGTGTATTTTAAAGGTACCTTCAAAACAGGACTGCCTGAGCAACACCCAGTGCTAGGCAATTTTCTGAAGATGGTGGTTAAGGAGATGAAAGCTATTGCTGTAGAGGAAGACACAATATGCTTTGCTGGATGCTTTGTATAGGAATATGATTTTCATTTCATGCACATGAGGTTCAAATTTATTTCCTGGAAGATGCCTAACACAAGAAAAATGCATATATTTTTTTCCCCCAGAAGACTCTTTCAAAACCCTGTGAGAAAGCAGATTACCTTAGCAAGAGTTTTGGACGCAGAGATGGGCAGAATTGTTGCTTCTGTTCCTAAACTAATTTATGTAAGTAGACATTTGTAATAATTTATAGATGCCCTCAGAGAGACTAAGCTCCTGCATTGGCTTCCTGTTATCCTTGGGGTTTTCTGTTTGCTAGGAGCACAAATTAGTTTTCTCTTGTGTTGTTTTTCACACTGATTCCTTTTGCACTTACTACTAGCAAAGGTTAGGCTCTCCCCTCTCTCTATTGACATGCACACACGCACACACATACCCCCACTCCACCCATCGTAACACATTATAGAAGTGCCAACACACTGCTTTACAGAAGTTGTCAGCAGAGGAGGTCACAGATTGCAGGTGTTCTTGCTGCTTCTGGTATCTGTGGCTATCGTGAATATACTGAGGGACGAGGAATGGTTTACTCCCAAAGATTCATCTGATGCGACACATTTTACCTGCTGCCCACTTCTGCCATATTTTCTGGTAAAATGGCTGATGTGGCTGTCTTTAATCTCTGTAGAGAGCTGAGAATTGACTGGGAACCTCACGTGTGACAAAGCATATGTCAAATCCATATTTATGAGACTAGAAATGTTCTAAACTGTAGAAAACCTTAAAGGTAAGAATCATACATCGTATGGACGGAGAGGAACAACCAGTCCTGATTTCCAAAAAACCTTTCAATGTCTGATGCAAGCAAGTGCATTGTGGGAAAGAGACAATAGCCTTCAAATAAGCTAGAAAACTGGAGGGAGTAAAAAATCCAAACCTAAAAAAAAAAAAGTATATTTCAATTTGAACTGAGAAAGAAAGTGTGAAGAAATGTAAATGGGGCAGGGGAGAGACAAAACACTGGAATAGTGTGGAACACTTGCAGGGTGGCTTTTCAGAACAGTTATATAGAAATTATTGAACTGCCTTATGTTAGGAAGATGAGCTACACAGTCATGGAGTCTTTTTTTATTTTTATTTGGAGTCTTTATTTTTTTATTTTAGGCTATAAGCAATGAAAGTAACCACGTTTCTTCTTTGATGTCTATATCTATGCACTGTTAAACTTTGTGCCTTTATCTCCTTAAGATACAGCTGGGGAGTCCTTGAGCTTTCAGAGCAGAAACAAGTTATAAACCACTGTAATTATTGCTGTAGAGGTTTGCCAGGTTAGCTGAATGCTTTCTTTCCCCCTTCCCCTTTATTAAGCATACGTTCAAATGGTCTTACAGAAATATATGTCTTTTTATTATAGAAGGATAAATATAATAAATATAACATTAAATTTGTGAGCAGTCTTAATCTATTTGACTTGAAGGCCAACAACTGCATTGTAAGACTTCAGTGGGGTTAGCTTTCCAAGATGTTCCAACGTGTTTCTGTATTAGGCGTAGCCATGAAGTACGCAGGTAATAGAGCTTCACTAGGGCTTGTAAAACAGTGCGATGTACTAATGAGGGAGGTGGAAATTGGTGATCAGATGTAAACTCCTAGTTTATTTGTTATGTACCTGCTATATATTATAGTGCTTTGCTATCAGCAATTGTTGATATTCAGTAAAGTTTGTTCTTAACTCTTCTTACTCTTGAGAATAATTTTTCCTAAGCACTGCTTATGCTGAATTTTAGTTTTTTTTTTTAGGTAGACCCTGTTTGGTTTGGTAAGGGACATCAAGGCATATAGGTTCTGGCAATGACTCTTAATTGGAAAATTGTTGGGTGTTTTTTTTCTAGCCATTTGTTCTCTCTGTGGAGATTCCTGAGAGAAACATAAAGAGTTAAACCAAGATATTACATCAATGTGATCAAAACAGTTTCTAAAATATTAGAAGGCGTTCTCTTTGTTGAAGCACTTGGTCTTGTTCCTGTGTTTTGCTGTAGCCTGCCTTAATCTGACATGTTGTTTTATTGTTATCTTTGTCTCTCCCTGTCCTCTTTCTGAACCATCTTATTTAGCTTATATTTGAGTTTTGAAATGGGCAGATGTTCTAGAGAGAAATGTTTTCCTATGATACTGATGCCAAACATTTTGCATAAATCAGTTTGTACTACAGGGGGCACTTAAAAAGATAGCTATTACTATTTTCCTTCAAACCAGATTACGAGATCTTAGCGTACTCAAGGAAGTAAAAGATGTGAGGAAATAGTTGTTCTGAGGTCCATTAAGAAAACAAACCATGTGGTGACCTAATCTAATTTATAAGATTGGGGATATAATGACAGAAGTGTGTGTGTATAATTTATTTAGTGTATCAGGGCTTAATGAGTGGATCCTGTTGATTGTTTTATTAGTTATCCTGCCTATATGCATGACTGATGGAAGTTTCCTTATTAAAGTTTTGCTCTTAGTTTTTAAGAAAGGGTGGAAAATAATCGTGAGCCTCTAGTAGCCTTATGAAATGTTTTCCTTTGTTGTACCCAAAAGGTGGAGTCAACATGCTTCCCTGAATTTCGTGCAGCTGGCAGATTATATATAATGGTACCACTGATTTCCTCTGATTAATCTTCTAAATACTGACTTTAAAAATTCTACTTGTATATTATAACTGAGACTTTTGTGTTTAGCACTAATGCCTTGGCAAAACCAGTCTTGGAAGAAGCCCCTCGCTTCCCCTTTGTACAACTGTCTCATGCTCGTCCGCTATGAAACTGTTTTTAATAATTTCTGGAATCCAAGAATAATTCATCTTGCAAGAAGATTTAGAAGGTCTTTTAACTTCCTGCTCAAAGTGAGGTCAAGGCTGAAATGAGAGCAGATTTCTTGAGGCTTTGTTGAGTCTGATCTTCAGAACCTTCAAGGACAGAGATACCACAATCTCTTTTGTTCCAGTGCTTGCCTCTGGATGAAAAGTTGCTTAAGCTGGAACTTCCCATTTCAATTTACAACTGGTGTCTATCACTTCTACTGTGCACCTCCATAAATGGCCTTGGTTCATCTTCTCAATAACCTCCTCTTAGGTATTGAAAGGCATGACACTGGCCTGGCAGGCCTCTCTTAGGCCCCAGTGATAGACAATATTACACCATCTTTTAGTTTTTTCATCAGGTCCAAGTGAACTTTGGTGTTTAATACTCAGGTGGGCTTTTTTTCCACAGACACTCCTGTTCTCACAATAGGACTATGTGACTGTTCTCGTAATTGTGAAGTCTCCAGAGTAACTTCCACTAAGTTGATTGCACAAATAGGAGATTTTTTTTTTTTCTTTTAATTTATCATGGTAATATAGGAATTCTCCTTCTAATCTAGGGCTAATCCAAACCCTTTAGCTCCAGTTGCTTCAGTAGCCATCTTCTTTTATTATCTTTATCAGTCACAGTATCTTAAATGAACTTAGTATCTTAAATGAACTTAGTGCTGCACAGAAATAAGTTGTTAGCTTATGTCTTATCTGTTTTTACTTTAAATTATTCTACAGTAGCTGGCAAGGAGCTTCTTTGTGCTTTTATCCACAGACAAGGATTTGACTTGCTTTCCTAAAAAGCAGGATTCAAAATTACACTGTCATAGTATCTCTAGCCTGTTAGATAAGAGCACTGTGGAAATGCTATTTGGAAGACATTATGAAAACTTTGGTAAGGGCCACAGCATATAGTGTTACTGTTATTCCTCTAGGTCCTATTTTAATTTTTGGCTATTCAATATACTCCCAAGTTTTTGTGTCAAGCTAAGCCGCTAATTTTCAAGACAAAAAAAGGATCTACATACTACGGGTATTAAAATTTGATGTGTTGGGAACACATCATTGGTCACAAAATTAGATAATTATCTTTGAAAGTGACAAAGCTTCAAAGATGAAATGCAGGAATACTCAAACTTCAGCTTTACCTTCAAGCTAAATGACTATCATTTTATGACAGCTGTGCAAAATGTATGACTGCCGAGCTGTTTGTACATGATGCTATCGTATTACATTAATAGAAATTTTCACTGATAATGAAAACTGGTAGGAGGCTAAGAGTGAAGCTTTATGTTATGACTTGCAGCCATTGACTATCTGCATCTAACAGATTTATTACCCCCTACGCACATCGTGCCTTTTACAATATTTTCTGCCATTTCTTCAACAAAGTACAACAAGAAAGATGATATTATAGATGGCATGATACAAAAAAATCATCTGAGAACTCACTTCAGACTTTCACCTATCATTACCAAATGCAAGGAATTTCACAGTAAAAGTAGAGATGACTTCTGACATTCCCTTGGAACTTCCCCTGCGAAACTCCGGGAGGGGAGGAGTGGGGAATATGAAAGAAAATGGGAGCATTTCTGTTGGCTGACTCAGATTTTAATTTTCCTAATAAAATCAAGACAGCAAACTGAATTTCAGATACATCTGGCTTCTTGCCCTAGGTCTGTGATTGCTTTCTTGATGGTCTGCTTAGGCCAAGTAATCTTAGTTGCCAAAATTCAGTGAAGCCCTTAAGCACAATATTATCTTAACTTGTAATGTCACACATAGAAATGTGGTGTGTGTGGTGGCGATGGCGGGATTTCATGAAGAATGCCAGAAGCCTTGAATTGAAAGTTACAACCGCAAGCAGGGTTCCTCCCCCACCCTCAAATGGAGGCATGTTTTGCCTAACTTTTCCATGTAAAATGGGCCTAGCAGTATTGCCTTTTACTTTGCATTTCTAAACTTTGATGTTCTTTGGATCAGGAGCACCAGTTTCTGTGGAGTGTTTAGAATATGGTGAGGATCAGGTGGTGAAGAACGGTTTTAGCATATGGATATGGAAGTAAAGCAAAGTACATTGAATGGATCAGCTCTGAGAGCTACAAAGCAATAATTTTAACATGCTTTTTAAATAAAACTTTTTTCAATACTTAAAAGATAAATGGTTTCCTGGACCAGTCCTGAATAACTACAAAAATTATAGAAACCCTCTTATTTCTGCTGTTGATATTTGGTATCTGTAGTTGGCAATAAACCTCTATATGGCATTGTGTTGGCAAGTGAAATTGAACCTTTTCTTGTCACAGAATTAATTCTTCCTGTGCTTTGAATAGAAAGTGATCTTTTATGCTGATATTAGAAAGTAATTTTCAATTTTACGAACATTTTCTTCTTTCCTTCATACCTTTTTTCCCCACCTTGGTCTTTCTTTCATATTTTCCATTTTCCATGTAACTACAGTTCTGTGTTATTTTTTTCCATCTAGATCCTTCAGACTTTTCCTGACCTTTTCTGATTTTCTTCCAAGTGAGATCCAACCAGTAAGACTCAAATTCACAAATGTCAAATGCGGTTAAATTAGGAATCAAACAATTTTCTTTATCCTTTTATGGGTAGCTGATTATTTCTGTCTGTATTGCAATTTATTTTCTCTGTATGCTCCCTCACTCCGTCCTTCTCTGTGCTCCCACTTGTTTATAGCTGTTGCTTTTTTCCTCTGGAAAAATTTTACCATTAATGTATTTTTTCAGTGCCTTGAGCAGATGTAATCATAACGCTGCAGCGACGATCTGGTCAGCTGGAGAAAAATATGCAGAAGTAAAATGAGTAATGGCTTAATAACACGTTAATATATGGGGGAAAGTTATGCAAATACAAGTGCTGTTCTTAAAATTATCTCTTTGTTAAGTTATGATATTTGTACCTTTAAAAGGCAGAATAAATACATTAAGATCTGTTGCATTTTATGTTATGAACATTATTGGAAAGAGAAGGTTATTATTTCCCCAGTGACAGCTGATATACTTGGTTGTACCTTGGATGGTGTGTTCAGGATGGGTGGGGAGCAGGGAAGGGAGACAGGATTCCCTCCAAAATAAAATGGAAATCTTCTGTCATGGCAGGGGAGGCAAGTTTTACAGCATCTTTCTGATAATACAAATTGCAGGTAGGAAGCTACAGCAGTCTGTTTAGAAACAGCTAAATGTTAGAAGAGGGACATGTAAAGGTAGTCAGATGAAGAGGAATGGAATGTGTTGGGAGCAAAAAAGCAGAATGGCTGCAGAAAATGTTTTTTTTTTTTTT
>VXBJ01004720.1:462475-558041 GCA_013400055.1 Nycticryphes semicollaris
TTCCCTCTATGGTTTAATACAATTGCAAAATACATTTGTATGGAATTCAGTTAATGTCTGTATTCTAGTAGTGATTTTTGACAGATCTTAAATGAATCACTTTCATATTAAAAATACATAAGCCACAGTCAGAAAGTCAAGTTTTGCTATATTTAAAATGCGTGAGTACTACACTATTTCAAAACTTTGGCCAAGAGCTGAAATTAAGAGGAAATTATGTGCTAAAAAACGTAAATTTCAATTCAGAAGAAGCATCTGAAATGAAACTGTTAGTAATGACATAATTCTGGCTTCTGGATTTGTCTTCCCAGATGCTTAAAATTTGAATGCTTTAACATATTTTTTTTTTTAATTTTACTTTTGCTCTGCTGAAGTCCTTTATTCTGTGCAGCCTCAGTATAGTAGGAATAGAGTTCAACTACATTCATAACTTGGCACTAAGCTGGGCAGTCCACCTTAAGCATGTTATTAATGTAAATATATGTTAGTTCAGTAGAACTTCCTCAGCATTACAAGATGTCTGGGGAATTTTGTCTGAAAAAGGATGGTAGAAACAGCATTATATGTGGGATTGGGACCTATACTTATGTGCTGGAATAATTCAAATGTTAGTGTATAGAATTATTCATGTATGGCCGTATTTATATGATTGCATGCTGTTTATTTATGTTGGTTTATAAATATACAGAAGTTGTATAACTGAAAACTCTAATTATTCTTAACATAATTTATCAGATAAAACCAGTTGCTAACTCAGATTTTCTCAAGAATACTCAGTAAAATGCACAACCTAAATAATAGTGTCTTGAAAAGTACAAAATTCCCATTCTTCACCCAGTTCTTCTGTGCCTATTGAGTATCTTCCTCTCAAGAGTCTGGTAAAAATCTATGGCTTTCTGGTGTGGCCAGGAGGGCAACAAATCTGTACAGACTGTCATTTGTGTTGCTTGAACTTCATTCCCTTAAAGCTTTCAGTATTATAGGAGAACTCTGTAATTAAGCAGAGATGCTCCTTTCACATTGCAGTTACTGGTTGAAATATCAATGTTTGTTGGTTAGTTGGTGCAATTGAATTAAATGCTCCTTCCACTTTAGAAGCCTCCAAAAAGCCTATAATCCTAGTTTTGCCCCTGACCTGTTGATTGACCTTGTGCAAAGTCTAATATATATCTCATTCCATATTTATGAAGATGTTGAAAATTATGCTTACTGTCTGCAGTTTAAAAAACAAGTTTAGATGACAGCTTGTGTATAAAATTTGCTTTTGTGGGTTTATGCTTTTGTTGTGGTGGTTCTTTTTTTGGTCTGGTGGTTGGTTTTTGGGTTTGTGCTTTTTTTCTACTTCTTTATATTTTTAAAATAAAATGATATCAAGTATCACTTACTAGTATGTATTGATGAGTGACTGACCTTGTTGTCTGAACAGGTCAATTTTCTGTAACTTCCCATATAGTAGTGGTGCTGCCAAAAAAAGAAGTCTTGGAGTCTGGATAATATAGCATTGGTTTCCAAAGGCTTAGGAACTTGAATGAAAACAGGATGAGTGCAGGGTCAACAGCATTATTTCAGTCTCATCTAAGAGTAAACTAATTACCACAACATTTGAATTCACATCAGTTTGGGAGCAATAGCGTGCAGATGGGAGTAAGTTTGCTTTATGATATGAATGGGACCTCTGTAGTAGTCTTGTGCCTGAAATAAGGTCGTTTTTGGTAATAGTATGCGTGCTTTTAATCAAAAGTACTTGCATAAAGTATTGACTACCTCAAATATTGTAAAAGAATAGCTGGTTCTGTGCTGACTATTTAGGGCTAAAGACACGACTGCTAATGAGAAATGATGTGAAGAAAGCCGAGGAAAGGAATAGCTGCTGGGCTGACAGCTAGTTAAGGTACCTGCAAGTAAAAAAAATATTTTCTACATCTCTGTAGGCTGTATGAGTGGGTCTATGTCTGTTACGATTGTATGCCATCTTGCAAGCCTTTAAACCAGTACTTAGAATGCTGACTATTGTATGAATTGCAAAAGGATTGGATCTGCAATCTAGAAGTTTTCTATCCACAATAGTCATACACAGTAACGAGACTGTTATCTGTAATGAGATTGTATTCTGTTAGAAAAGAGGTGTAGAATGTTTGAGGGTGCAATGTTCTTTAGACTGGAAAATGCTACGGTTTAAATACGAAGAGTAATTGTAAATCTCCTTGATGGTTTCACATTAAGTCAAGTTGTAATTTATTTTAACAGCAAAAGTGTATGTACTTCGACGATTTTTACTCTTTCTCCTTGGTGGGTAGGAGGTTAGAATTGAAAAATGGCTTTTGTTTCCTTGTTTAATTGCCTAAAAAGAAAAGTAACTTGAATAGAATCCCATTGTAGGTGAACAATAAAGTAAGATTCTCTCACCTAGTGATTTCAACATATGCACTCGCTAATTCTTCTGTTCATTCCCTCCCAGGGGAGCTGGCAGTCCTTCTGTGGCACTAGTTCTTCTCCTTCATTATGTCATATATGAGGAATTGCTTTTTATCTTTTTAATATGAGTGGCTTGATATGCAACATATCTTCTGCCTTAAGCATTTATTTTTCTTCTACTTCCTGATACTTTTTAATTTCCCTGCCCCTGCCTCCTCCCAATCCTCTGTCCTCACTGTAGTTTTATGATATTATTTGATAATTGGCTTTTTCAGAATATAACTTTTATTAATCCTGTTTTAAGATTTACTCCTCTATTTACTTAAATATACGTATGTCTATATATGTAGTAAAACCATACTGATGAATTCTGTTTCATTAGTATCTTAGCTCTTTGAAATATCCTGACACTTATCTCTCAACATACCAAGGCTTGATGTACATGGACCTCTCCATCTCTTCTAGTCTTATTGTACCTCTTAAATGTCTCTTTCTTTTGACTGCATTTAGTCTAGAATGCCTCCTTGGTTGTAGAATGTGATCTCGTTTACAAAGTGTAATTGATTCTCTGTTTGTTCGTAATGAATGTTTTTCCCTGCTGTTGCCCTAAATTCATTCTGTAATCTTTAGCGCCTCACTGATACTTCCAGACAAAGGAAATTGTGGAAAAAGTAGTAAAATATGAAAATATGTTTTTCATTTGCCACTCTCCCAGCTTTCCAAAAAGGAAAGAATTGTTTAGGATACAAAGGTCAACAGGCAGGGGCGAGTGGGAATATAGGAAACATTAATTAAAGGAAAATTCTGAAAACCTTCATAACATTCTTTATTTCTTGTACTGTTTCTGTCATTACTAAATTCTTAGTGGTGACTTCTTTAATTTGATGATAAGGCAATGGGACTGCGGGAGACCCAAGTCCTGTTCCTACGTGTGTCACCAGGCTGCTGGGTGATACTGAGCAAACAATTCTATCTTCACATGTTCTGTCTAGCAGCAATGTCTAGCTCTGTTTTTATGTTTTAGTAGTGATCTGGTGCTTTGTGTCTACTGAGCAGTTGCAAAGGTGCTCTCTGAAATTTGTTCTTGACTTGCTGTTGTACCTACAGCTCCGTTACCAGGAGGGTGGTAGCTCAGTCCTCCATCATGACTCGTTCAGAATAGCTGTCACCTACTGCCGCTTTGCACTTACTGCTGCAAAACCCACAATTACACTGCACTGGTTTCAGGTTACTCCAGGTAGTTCAAAGACCTATTCAAAATATATTTTCTTTTGAAAAAAGCAAATTAAATGAGTGATTCATGGTCTTACTTAGTTTTAATCTTATTTCTCTCTATGCATATAGGCCATACTGTGACCACGTGCTTGGTTAAGCATAGAAGTATTTGAATGTATGGTAGTGAGATTATGGAAATTTAAATAGAGCAAGTTGTTGTATGTAGGAATGATGGGTTTCTTACTAAAATAATATTTTTTTTCTCCTATTTTATAATTGCATCTTCCCACCCCCCCCCCCCACCCACTGCCCCCAGAACCTGCTTTTCTGGATCTCATCTGCAATAGTTATGCTTGTGTTTGCATAAAACTTTGTAGTGAAAAAGGGTAACAATCGTTATTTATTCATTATGAGTGTTAAAAGCAATTAAAATACTCTTACATAACAGAAACAGAATAGGATTGTCACATTACAATATCCCTTTCCAGGATCGGTTAAGATCTCAGGCCATGTTTGTGAAAGAATGTTCTGGGCTCTGAAATATTGCTGAAAGTAACATTTATGTGTTTTGGGAAGAGTAAGAAACAATGCTTGATTCCGTGGGAAAGGGAATATAGAGGGTGCATAAAACTAACCCCTATAAAAAGTATCATTGGAAATAGTTGCCATTAGAAAAGATAATTGGATCAATTTCTTTGTGCAACAAATCATACGACCTTGAAATAACTCTTGTGCTGAAAATGGATAGCAATAATTTTACTCTTTTTTTATTATTCCATGTTGAAAATTCTGTTTTGTTTTGTGTTTTTTTTTTTTTTTTTAAGCTATTTACCTGTTCCTTTTACATCTTAAGCTTTCTCTCAATGCTACTGACTGAAAGATTTTACAAGATATGGCATGGCCTTATACCATCCTCAAAAGCCCAATGTGACTTTCCGTCTCCCTTGCCCCCCTCCCCCCAAAAAAACCCTGCAAAAATCCACCCACCCCAAACCTCAGAAAACCTTGTACTAATTTGTCGGTTTTATGTAACTATGTAAAGTATTATGAGGTTAGATAAAAGAAGATATAAAAAGTTATAGAGCCTTTTTAATACGCCTCATTGTCTGAGATTGTGAAATTTATCACTAATGAGTATTGCCTACTGTGTTGTCTATACTGTGTTTCCTCCACCTAAAGAGCCGTTAAAAATCAAATAATAGAACTATGACATGATTCCAACTTCGGATAAGGATTACAGGACAAACTTCTTATTTATTTTTGTAGCCTGGATAACCACATTATTGGAGAACAAGGAGAAGGCTTATAGAAAAAAGCCCAGCCCTGTACAGATTCCTCACTCTCTCATGTGTTCATTATATATTCAAGGATTGCTCTACCTGTGCAAAGATAAAAATACTCAAGTACTGCAGCAAGATGTTGTAGTGCAGGTGGTGTTCATCTGGGCATGGAAAAAAAATCTCCCTTACTCTGGTCTTTTTGGAATGCGGAGAGACTGAAGAAAGATTTGTTCTGTTTGTGCTGTATAATTATTTATGATAGTCCGTTTTGACACATAGAAGTAAAGGAACAAGAAAAAGGCAGTAGGTGAAACTGGACACCATGGTGCATTGTACTGGACAAGTCTCTTGTGGCCTGACCTTCTCAGAGCAGGATTTATTGTGCTTTTTTTATAAGATATCTTCTGGATCCGTTGTTGACCTTTCAATGAAAATTCCTTTGCATATAAAAAAATACTCTTTGCAACTCCCTTACTGAAAAGGTGTTGCATACTTGTTAAAAAAAAAAAAAGAGGATTCTTGTGTTAAGCTGTTTGCAAAACTGTTTTCCGTACGTGTGGAAAAAATTTCTTTTTACTTCCGTTTCTTGGCACTGAAATTTAAAAAAAAAATGTTTTTTTCAGCAAAACTAGCAATGATACAAAAAAAAAGCCAACCACTAATCAAGAAATATTCTAGGTATTAAAATACACTATAAATGTTTTAATCAGCTGGATTATAAGTATTTTGACTTATTCTTAAAATAAAAAATTATCAAATCTGTTAGAAATTGGTCTACCCTGTAGCTCATTTAAGGTGTTTAATTTGAGAGATAAAGTTTATTTGGTTTAATATATTTCATTTTAAACTAATAACAATGGCCCTATTTTCTTGAATGGCTATTAGCTTAAAATGCGTGGAGCTAGGCTTCCATTTCTTAAAATGTAAGTAATTCAACATTAATATGACTTCAAAACTAGAATTTGAAATTTTGAGCCGAAGGAGAAGGCAAAATCCAAAATATCTTACTTATTTAATCAAAGTTGCTTGAGAAGCTTTTGAAGTTTAATATGGCTTAATTGTTTGTAGAGGTAACATTATCAATACAGATACAAAAAATTATTTGACCTTTTTTCTTGCTCTGAGACAGTGGAAGAATATTGAATGCTTTCGCTATATGTGCCATTCCATAAAAAGACAATGTGTGACCATCTGTAGGCTTTCTGATGAAAGGTCTTGTTCCTGTGTGATCTGGCACACCAGCGTTGTTAGAAGTACATGGGTAACAGTAGGTGAAGGGACAGTGTGGTCAGTGCCACGTGTGGCTGGCACCGACTCCCTCACCAGAACGATGACATGAACAATTTAGGGAGGAGCCTGGAGCATGGTTTAGCTTCGTGGTGACCTTGCTGTCGGTCTTGGTTACCTCTATGGTTCCCTTCCAATCTGTGGGATACCATATTCTCTGCTGAGCTGCTGTGGCTCATATATAAATCACTTATTTGGTAACAATTAAAATAAAGGATACTAAAGCATAGAAGTTAAAAAAAGAAACGAACAAAAGAAAACCCTGGGGCAATTTATTTCCCCAGAGCATGCTATGGAAGAGATCATAGTTTTACTTAGTGGGTTTTTTTGTTTGTTATTTCTTTTCTCCCAAAGTTTATTAAACTATTGAACATAGTAGCAATTAGGTACCTAGACCATGTATGTCAAATGCCATGTAGAAGTGGTATTTTACTGGTGCTTAGCTACTGCTTGGGGAACTGCATCACCTGAAGCCTATGGCACATGTTCAGGAATAAATAGTACTAAAATCCCTAAATACTAAATGTACTATAAAATGTGAGGGAGGTGAGAGGGCTCCCTTAATCTACCCATTGCCAGTATGTTTTTGTGGCGTACAGGTATATAAAGTTCTGTTTTGCTTGGTACACAGTGTAAAGAATTTCAAACTAAAATAGAAAATTGTAAAGAAAGCTTGATTTGTGGAAACATATTCCTACTGAGGCTTGGTGTGTAGATCACCTCAGAGAGAAAACACTGGATAAGGAAACAGTTATAAACTTAAGGAGCTTTCAGGTTGTACGGTTGGCACTGCAATCAAGGCAGAGGATCACGGGTGGTCACGTCTCTCAGTGAGTCTGAGATTGCTTTTTGTCCCAAATGCTGTTGAATCAACATGTAGAGCAAATGCTCAAAGGGAAGCTGTTTTTTATTTATTTTTTATTAAAACTTTAATCAAATTAAGATTGAAGTTTTAATCAAAGGCTGGATTATTAAATGACATATTTTTTTTTGACATATGCTGCCCATTGTGTGTCAGATGCATAGATAAATGTGTTTCTGAAGATCAGAATGTTGCTTGGGTATTCGTTTCTTACGCCCTCAGCTTTCCTGTTCCAAAACTGGGCACAGTAGGGCTGTGGTGTTATCACACTTCTGTACAAGCTTGGGAGTCAAACATTGTGGTAAAAGACTGTGTCGGGGAATTGCCCAACTAGTTGAAACCTCTAATGCGGTGGGTTATTTTGATTTATCTCAGATAAGCTGAAACCTTTGGACACTTTATGTTCTTGATTCGGTCCTTGGCTCTTAAAGTTGGCCTGGTTGCACGTCATTTTATGACCCTTGTTGATTTTTTTTCCTACTCTGAAAAATTGTAGCACAGGGTCACTTCTTTCTTGTGTGCATTTTGATTTTTTTTTCTTTTTTTCTTTTTTTCCTACTCTGCGTTAACCCTACATTACATGTCTGTAAGAGAAACTGTGTGTGTGTTATAATACTCAGTTAGTAGCTAGATGGTTCGTGGCTATCTCAATAGGGCTCTTCTAAGGTTTGTTTTCAATAACAAAATATTCTGAAGATAAATCACCACAAGAAGAAGAGGTAAAATAAATAAAAATTCAGAATATTTTTAGCCAAAAATAAATAAAAATTCAGAATATTTTTAGCCTTCAAACATTTTTTTTTCTGGTGTAGGGGGAAAACCAAGTCAATGTGACTTTTGGAGAAACCTGGCTTAATATAAAATACTGTACTCATATATGGCTTAGGTTTGCTGCTAAAAACGAAAATCACATTTTTCTGTGGCTATGCTATCCACTCAATGATACTTGTCAATATTTACCTATATAAAGGTATGTGAATAAAAAAGTATTGTACTCTCTACTAAACAGCTTTTTACTTGTTAGGGTTTGTATTTTTTTTCCTAAGTGCTTGTTTTCACTAGGAATTTAATTTTAGAACTTTGTGAGGAGTGTGGAGAATTTTTTCCAACATGAGGTGTTAGGTGTGCTTCTACCCCTATTTTTTTTTCTTTCCTTTTCTCTCCCCAAAGGAAAATATATTCCTCTTGTAAACAGTCGGATTTTAGTTAATCGGCTGATACTAAAACTGTGGAAGTGCCAGAAGGTATTAAGTCACACTGGGAATCTTAGTTGCACTGACTGCAGTAACACCAATAGCCTCAGCAATGAACCATTGCTGTACAGCCCTTAGTCCAGCCCACGCTTTGTCTATGAGCACATTCTCACCTTCATGCCTTGAATCAAATTGATGATTAAAAAAGCCCCCAGATTTCAGCCCTGCTTCTTTCTTGGCTGAGCTGCTTGAGAAGTTCTATATTCCAATTCCACTGGTTTACATGTTTCTCTCTTAAGCCTTTCTCAGCTGGGTGGAGTAACGAGCAAGAGATAAATAGATACAAATGTGCAAATTACAATGTTTGTGAACATGCAAAATATCTTTTTGTCCACTGATCAATATTTAATTTTCTAACATTTTACTAATCTATTTTGATTACCCAAGGTAACTTGCCCTCCTCCTCCTACTAAGAGGATGCAAATTTTCAGGTAAAAGATTCCATCTTTTGGGGCGATTCTCTATAACCACTGCCATTTGCAAACCGGACATTTTAGATAATCTGTCTTGACTCATCTTTTAAAAATAAACCCTTCAGCATTTCTGTAGTTGCCTGGGCATCTTCCACCTATACTATGTGCTTTTTTTTTTTTTTAAATCCTTCTTTTTTAGTTCTGGCTAGTGGCTGTAGAATTTGGCAATTTCTGTCTTCAGTAGAAATGCAAATACCTGCAGACTGTTTCAGTCTGCTTTGACTCCACCAGCTAACTGCCAGGCTTTCTTCTTGGATAAGGCGTAGACTCAAAGACTGTGTCTGTAGATCCTTATGACAGGCAGCCATAAGAGCGGCTGGGAAAACAGCATGCTCTGCGATCTGTTCGGTTTCCAGTCAAGTTGCTGCTTTGGAAAGCAGCCTGCAGCCTGAAAGTCTCAGGAAGCGTATTAAGCTACTAAACTGCACTGTACATGGAGCTGCCAGGCATGCTCCTCGGGCAGGTGACATCTTCTGTGGTCCCAAAGGCATTCTCCAGCTGTGTCTTCAGGTTGCCTGTCTAGAGATCTGGTCTCAAGGCTTGTCACCTCTCAAGAGAACATGCTCAGTGGGTGTCTGGCATCATGACCTCTGTAAGACAAGGTGGGTGCTTGTTGTTAAGTTTGTCCTCATATTTCCCAAAAACATGTTGCCTGTGTATATATATATATTTTTAAAAACTTTTTTTTTTCCCCTCTAAGCCTAGATCCCCTTTCAACCACTGAAGATCCTGATGACTTTGTAGGGTGCAGACAAAACCTGATACACAGTTTGAGTCTTACACCACTTGACCCTTTCCTTCTGTTTTAGTGCCACTGCTGACGCGCTGATGCTTGAAGGTAATCTGCATTGCTCTCAAAGCCTGCTTCAAACAGAAGCCTTGGTACTTTGTGAACACCAGGAAAAAACCTCCAATACAGTGAAACTCTCTTACCTTTCTAGGATTCCTTTCTAGAAGTAATTAAAACACCTTAAGATTATTCATTTAAACTTTGACTTGAAGGAACTGCTTGTACGCTTCTCTTTTCAGGATTGCTCAGCCTAATGTGCCGATTTTCCTTAGAGCCCGATTCCATCTCATTTCATGTGTTATGAGTACTTTATTTCGCCGTGTCAGGAGAAGCTTTTTAATCCTCTGCCACAAGGCAAGGTGTTTCAAGAAAATTTTACTTGTTACACTTGTAGCAGGAAAAAAACCCACAACACAACCCACACTGGATCCATAATGAGCTTTTATTAGCTTGACCTATTTAGTAGTTTTTCTTCCTTTTGTGACAATTTCTGTAACAGAGATTAGGAGAACTGTCAGTATATCACTGTGAAAGTGATAAAGCAATTACACAGCCCTTTAAGGCATTGTGTTTCGAAGTTCTATGTTTAATGCAAGACTTTCTTAAAAAGTGGGAAGGATTTTCAGAAGTATTTTGATAATGGTATGAGTTTTTTCTGTGGAACTTTTTTCTTGCATTTACTATTTTTGTCACAGGATGGCAGCATGAGTAAGACCCTAAGAAGCACTGAGTCCTTGTTTGAAGTGTTTTAAAGATTTCTACAGGGTTAGCTTTGTTGCCCTTCAAGGGGAGAGGTCAGATATAATTTTGCATCCTGAGGACTGTGAATATCTAAGTTTCCAATGCTCTTATGTCATCATATAGCCTGAAGAGTAATTTTTGAAGGGATAAAAGGGATAAACTTTTCATTTGAAAGATGAAGTTTCCATTCAGATCAGGCTTTTAAAATAATATTAACTTCATTTTTACATATTGGCCTTTTATTTTCCAGATTAGAATCCAGGATTCATTTTGAGCATGCTTTTGATTGGAAAAATCTTTTATTCTTCTTATTATTTATTTTTTACTAGATCACAAACTTTTGGTTTGTGAATGTGTTTCGTAAGACACATAATTGAACAAATGCCTGGATCCCTAAACTTTGGGGAAGCTTAGCTATTCTTAGAACTATGAGGCCAAACCCATTTTTTCAAATGAGTTACTTGATCATTGGTTTAACCAGGTCCTAAGGAAGAGCTCTCACAAGTTTGTGCAGGACAGTTATTACTGCTAAGGCATCCCCATGTCAGGTCCAGTGGTTGTATCTCAAAAATGTGCTGTATTTCTAAAAATACCTAGGAGCCTGTAAATCTTCTAATTTTAAAAAGCCCCTGTTTTTCAGATTAAGCAATTCTTGAACATAAATATATATGTTCTGAGTCCTACAAAATTGTGGATTGACTTTTCTTGCCACCCATTGCCTTAATCCATGAAATTATTTTTAAAAATAATTTAAAAAACTAAAAATAGTTTAAAAAGCTAGGATACGAATGGAGGGAAGCTGCCTGTTACTTAAATCTAAACTCTCCAAGTTTAAGAGTTTCCTTTGAATTACATTCTCTGCTGGTTTCATGTTCTGCTTGACTGTTGTGTTTAGGAGCTTTATAACTGAAGATTCGGACTCGCAACACTTGTTCCAACTTTGAGCGATGAAAATCTCTGAAAATGAAAATGTTTTCCTTCTGAAAATTCTCTGCTCTGTGGTCTGAGTTCTTGTCCCTGTTTCCATCAATGAGTTCACTACAAAGATTCTAGGATGCATCTTCATGGTAAAGTGTTAATGCTTATGGAGGTTCATGGCTTGTGTACAGAGAGCGGTCTGGGTTCATTTGTGCCTACAGGAAGCAATTTCAGTCTGAAACAAAAATAGCATTTGCCATCATATGTGGCAGTTACCGATTAAGGGAGTAAGCATTTTCGATCTTATGTCCACGAATAAGAAAAACAGACTTGGCTTCTTGTTCAATCTCTTTTCTCTTCCAATGATGTTTTTTAACGGGAGATTGAATGAAGCAACCTCCCCTCTGTTTTTCTGAGGAGCTCAAAGGCATCTTTAAAAAAGACAAATCAACCAACCAAAAAACCCCAACCCAAAACCTTCCGTCCTTCCCTCCCTCCAACATCAAACAAACACCTTATTTCTCTTTCTCTATTCTGCTTTGGGCTGCAGCCTTAGTTTCCTAACAGCCTTGTTGTTATAACTTGGGAATGGGGTTCCTGTAGGAAGTAAAACAAAACAAAACAAATAATTATGCAGAATTTTGGTGCATGGCATGAAGAATTAACTCTGTTTGTATAGTTCCTAGTATTTACTTATGCAAAATAACTGTTTTCCCAGATAGCTATTAGCAGTAAAAGCAGAATGAGGTAATGCAGTACATGGAGATCTATTTATTTTCTTTTTTATAGGAACAAGAACCATTCTTATAGGACATTATCAATAGAAGGGGGGAATTGGTGAGGAGATGTTAGGCTTCCCATGAGTTTTGGGTGACACGTGTGCTAATGTATCACTTAGCGTGATTCTGACTATGAAATCTGTCTTTCCTTGTGGACAACTTTCATATGAGATCTTCATTTGTCCCTACAGATAATTCTGCTATAATCCACTTAGGGTTGTCATATCCTCTCACATAAAGCTGCATCAACCATGAAGCTAACAATTATCAGTTCTGTGGTGTTATTAATCATTTTCCTTTTGGGAATTGCTGGGCCCTCTTGAAGTTCAAAGAATTCCACAATAATCTCCAATCCTGCATTAAACCAAGACACCCCTTCAGCTGAAGAGGACTCTGCATTGTCCCTCCAGATGCCATTGGTGCTAGTTTTGCATCTACTGGAGAGTTCATCAAACAGCAGTATAGTGCTTTTCTGCTGCCACTAGGAATCTAAGCAAACTTGCTCTGTAGTGCTCCCAGCTGCTAGTAATTTTTAGAGGCTTTAGCTGTATTGCTCACTATGCAGATTTACATTTACAAACTCTATTACTTTGTCCATTTTATTCTGTGAGTGGTTCGTGTCCTTCCTATTCATTTTCTGTGTATCGAGTGTTATTTCAGCTCTAATTTGTTTGACATTCTTGCTCGTAGTATATTTGTATTCACAGAAAAACATGTGAACAATTTCATCTATTGATGCCGTACAATGTGCCTATTAGATATACAAGGAGCGGTTGAATATATCCCCCAACCATTGTTAGGCCTCTTCAAATGATAATGTGGCCACGTTCCTCTGTGAGGCTGATGCAGCATAAGAATAAATCTGCAGTCTTCAAGGACCTGTATGTTGTGCTAGCAGTGACCAGAAATTGAAAGTAATTACTTCCATTACTTATGCAGTGAATAGCAGAGAATATGTGTGGTTTCATTATGTTCATTAGTTTTACTTGTAGAATCGCAGCCATTAGCAAATCATACCGTTGCAGCTCAACAGGCTCCATTGGGGAGTTACTCCCCTTCCCCACGATGAGCAGAAGTAGAGCAAAAAGTATTTGAGCGTTTTCCAGACGTTTCCATGTGAAGAAATGTGGAGTCAACCAGAGAACAAGTTTTAAAATCTCTAGTTATTCTGTATTGCTCTTTCACTAAAAATGACTTTGTACACTACACTTTATTATGTAATGATAAAAATACAAATGCAAGTCTTCTTATTGGCCTCTTTCTTTACAGAGCTATTTCTGCATATTTTGAAGAAGTACAAGGATAAGGAGATTTGCTTTCTGTACACCAGGAAGGAGAAATTATGCTTATTTTGTCCTTTTTGGTTAAAGGTTCTAACAGTAGTAAGTGATATTACATAAAGGGATCTCGATGTAGTATAACTAGAGAGCTGTAAAGTCCATGTTCTAAGATCCCCTTGAAGGAAGGAATTAAGAATGACAACTTGTTAACATTTTTCCTGAGCTCACTGTTAAGGCAGGTCTGTGTCTTTTGCAGAAGCAGCAGTACGGATCAGAGAGCATGTGGGAGTTCTCAGCAGGATCACAGTGTGCCGCTACCAGTAATCTCACTGAAA
Source organism: Nycticryphes semicollaris (assembly GCA_013400055.1). Lineage (NCBI taxonomy): Eukaryota > Metazoa > Chordata > Aves > Charadriiformes > Rostratulidae > Nycticryphes > Nycticryphes semicollaris. The sequence continues at coordinate 476,104 of VXBJ01004720.1, forward strand.
AAAGTAATGCAACAAGAAGGAAAACAAGTATCTGTTAGTAATGTATAAGCTGGTGAATGAGCTACTTGATATAAATAGTTCAAATACAGCTACAACATGGAACAAGGTCAGCTTAAGTGGAATGTTAATTGGCGGTCATGTTTAGGCTTGTGTAGCTTTTTACTCTGCGGAGGGAACTGTGGAAATTCATGATGCAGATGTCTTGATGTTTGCCCTGACATAATTCTGCATCAGTGAAGCCAATTCTATTATTGCACAGACTCCTGAAGGCACTTATCATTTACATTTGCAAGGTAAAAAATACTAATAGATTAAGTAGAGAAAATAAACTTAGGGGTGGCTGATTATTAAACTTTGTCATGCTATTTTGGTGACCAAAAAAAAAATTCAGACTGGTATTCCAAAACACCTGAATGTTACATTTTTCACATCAGCTGACAATTGTAAAACTTGGTGCTTGAATGAGTTAGTTCTTTTCCTTAAAGTGGGAATACTAAGATATAAAGTGGACTCTGAGGGAGAGCAATAGAACTGATAGCAATTGTATTTTCAACAAAAAGCAACCAAACATTGTCTTTAACAGTCTGCTCCAGGCAGCTTCCATCTACAAGTATTTTGACTAGAACATGTAATTTTAAATATTCCATATGATTCCAAAGAAAATTATTGACTTTGAATTCGGAGGGCAGCATTTTCCTTTCAATTAATGGAGATGATGCTCTGTAGTCAGTGGTGTCGGAGACACACGCTGTTGCTAGCTGGCACATATAGAGAACAAGACTTTAATTCCAGGTTAGCAATTAATACTCTAACTTTGGCATGACTACCAGGTTTATCTGTGCCTTAGCCGATAGCTCTTTGCAATAGCTCTGATGTCTTCCAGGGTTGCAATGGGTTTTGCATTACGGCGAAAGATGTCTTGAATGTTCTTCCTGAAATAAAAAAATGTTAGAAAGTATTCATAACTGGATACAAATTGGAAAATCATCTGTTCAAAGAGAATTATTAGTGAAAAAGGTGGGGAAAAAAGTATGCAAAACAGGTTTAATGCATCTTTACACCAGTTAGAGATGAAAAATGACATGGTGAAAACTTCGAAATTTCTTTTCAAAATGCAACCGAAAAATATTGTTTTGAAATGCATAGTAGAAATTTAAATCTTTGGTACAAATTAATCTGAAAAATATGAATGCTCCTTCTAATACTTATGTTCCTAAGTGGAGTTTTGTTTTTAGTATACAAACTTTGAATATGCTTCATTTAAATTCAAAGAATATTTTAAAAGGCTAAAATTCTAGTTCTGCATGTACTGGGGTAGTTGAACGCAAATCAGGTGTTTAAACTTACTAGAGTTTATTGCTGAACATTTAAAGAAAGATTAACATTCTACAGATTTTTAGATACAAGTACATCATATTTATTTTCTTTGTAGCTTCTATACAACTTTAACCTTTCACAGTCAGACACAACGTTTGGTGATTTTCGTTGGGTATGAGAATGTATGATAACACAGTGGCCGAAAAAGAATGTTTCCCTTTTTTCTTTCAATATAAGAAGTGCTGTAAGGTGGGCTATTATCGGGCAGTAGGTTAGATTATGGGATGTGAGAGATTTTGCACAAGTTCTAATGCCTGCTCTTCCATCTACACCAGCAATCCGAAACAACAAGGAATTTCACAAATAGTAAATTTTTTGCAAATGAGATTTTGGAGGATGCAGAGAACTAATAATGCCATTCGAAAAGCAAATGGGGAAACAGACTTTTAAAGCATTTATGGACTTCATTTAAGGACACTGAAGCCAGTAGAAATGATGTGGGTTCACTGGATTTTGCACTGGATTCTTAAATTTTCTGTCAAGTTCAAAATCTGCTTGATCAAAATGTTGAGTTACTGAAATAACATGCTTGGCTAGTCATTAAAAAAAAAAATGGTCAAGTAAGTTCTTTTTTTTGTGCTGTTTATGGTGTAGCATCGAATTGCCATCTCTGGATGGATAGAGTCTCTACAGCTGTTACTTACTAGATAGATGATCTAAAGCACAGAAGCAAATGCAAGTTCTGTGCGATGATATAGACTATACTGACTGCCTTTTATTTCAAAGGGCAAACCCAAGGTTAAAAAGTCACTTCTTGGTACAGTGTGTGTCCCAAGCACCATTGGCAGTTTTCTTTTATCTTGTTCATTCACCCATATATCCAATGAAGGATTACAGCACTAAGTTGTTATACTCTACACTCCATACCATTAATCTTAATTGAGCAATTTAACTTATTGTAGGTTATTAGCTGTTCACCTTGAAAGCCTGTGAATAAAAATGAAAAGTGTCCTGACATTTAGCATTACGTATTGAAAATATGTAATTTATGTATTACTAAATTTGATGATTGCCATTAACAACAGGAAGGAAACAATGCCAGTTGAAGTATTGGTTTAGATCAGCTGTTATATAGTAACTGAAGCAAATAATAAAATCATACACTTTGGAATCTTGAAGGAGTATCTTCCCCAGTTTGTTGTTTTATTTTTTTTTTCATCACCAGAGGCACCAGGATGTTCTAGCGTTTGTTTAGCAAGTGCTAAAGACACCCCCCTGCGTCCACCATTCTCATTGGCTTCTCATAGTACTCTATACTGCATTCAGGAAGCTAAAATGCTTACTGAATTCATGAGACTGCTAGGAAAAGAATTATTGACTCTTCTGTATATTGCTTTGCTGTGGCTACAGAAAACATTTAGCATCAGAATTATCAACCTTCAAACTTTTCTGTGGAAAGAATAAATTGATATGCCTCTTTATTCAAAGCCTGAACAGGGCAGTCTGATAAACTTATTGCTTTGTTAATATGGCTGATAATTAAAAAAAAGGAACTCTTCTGAAAGAGATAGGCTTTGAATCTAAAAATAGTATTTTACAGCCCATATGTTTAATTATTTTACAGTTAAATCTTTTCAAACTAAATTTTTATTTAGATCTATAAGTTGCTTTTTAAAACAGAATTTAAATTTGGAGTTGTAATTTTTTTTGGTTCTAAATGAAAATCTTGAATTAACAGGTCTTGCTTTTCCTCTTCGCAGTTTAGTTTCTGTAAAACAATATCTTTCATATAATTTAAATTCATGAGTTCTGATAACAGCTATTGTATGTGTCTTTCAGTTGTAGAGTATAATGTGGTATTCTACTGCAAAAACTGCATAATAAAGTAGTTACTCGGAGTTTACAGTCATATTTTTCACTATGTGACAGATAAGTAATGTTTTGCTTTGAAGGCCGGGGGGTATTTGGTTTGGGTTTTGGTTTGGTTTTTGGAGGTGAAGGAAAGATGATACATACAAAAGAGGTATAGCCTTGTGCTACTTCCATCCCCTCACCCCCCTTTTAGTTCTTTCTCCCCTCATGGGCATGCACTTTCTTGAGTACTTCTTGTCATGTAGTATTCTGTCTTGATACAGAAAACCAGAAAATCTCTTGGCTGGCATTATGGCAAAGACTGCAGTTAGTGGATACAGGCTTCAGCTAGAAGGGTTTTGTAAAAGTTAGTTATTTTGAGTTATTAATTTTTTTTCCTTATCTGGCTTGTGGATATGGGCACATTAATGTTGTAAAGTACTTTCTGAAAATTGAGGGAAGGTGTTTGAAAAGTATAAAGCACAGCCATTCTATGCCACAGTCTTAGAGATTAAATTTAAAAGCATTTTGTTAGGATAAATTCTGGGAAAGCAGTAAAAGGGTTTCAGCTGATTTCACATGGTTCCAAATATTGAAGAGGCTTTTCAAATCAATCGTATTTGCAAAGATAGACTTAGCCATATTTGTTTGCTGTCTTTTTTACTAGGCCATAAAGTTTGCTTTCAATTATAGATAGTTGACATACTGTTTCATATTTTAGAGTGTCTGTTATCACTAATAACTAAGCCCAAACTTCTCACAAAATTTTACTCTCCTGAAAAGCCATTGCCTCTAATGGATACTATTCAACTTCTGGGTTTTGTTGGTTTTTTTTTCTTTTATATTTCTTAATATGTTCTGATCTTTCCCCACTGAAAATCCTGGGAGGTGTGGGGGTGAGAAGCACCCCAAGTTTGCCTGGGAGTTACTGCTGTTTTGTCTTGTTTTGGAGGAAGGTCATAGTAATTTGAGACAGGCAGTAACTCTGAGTCTAGTGTTATGTAAATTGTAGATCCAGATACTGTTTCAAGTTTTTTCAAGAAACATAGTGGGAATAAATTTAGAGAACATTTTATAGAGAATATTATGGGAAGAAAACTGATTCTGCAGCACAGATTTTCGATTTCCAAAATAATTGCCCTCAGTCAGACAATTGTTACAGATCCATTGCAAAGTGGCTTCTGTTGTAAGGAGGGGACTAGTAATGCTCAGAAGAACTTTACCCATCAGAATTTGTACTTGCTGTTCAATCAGAATGCTTACAGAATAGACTCAGCAGGATGAAAAGTAGTTTTCACTTAGCAAGTATTGGAGAACCCAAGGAAACATAACTGTGCTGTTGGCACTGAAAATGGGAAATTGCAAAATATATGAAATGTAACTTGAAATTGCAGGGCAGAATACAGACTGATCATTTGGATTATTTAATTTGTCAGGGTTCATCATTTGCCAATGGAATTTTATTCTTTCTGAAAATACATATATTTCTGAGAAAGGCTTGTGATACAGTGGTTGAGCTAAGTTGTTATAGCAACTGAAATAGCTCAGACATCTGAGGATAGCATTGTAATAATTAGAGATCATGTTGAGAAAACTTCAATGGAGACAATCTTTTATAAGGTACAAAGAGCTCTGCCAGGGATAACATTTCTCAAAATGGTATTTCCATGGTTTCAGGATGATTCAAGATGGAAAAAAATGTCGTCTTTAGTAGGATTTCCTAAAACTTACCTTGAATCAATTCTTAATTTTCCTCTAAATATGTCTTCTCCAAAATGCACTTATGCCATTTTTTCCTGGTTTTGTTCTGTGTTGTGTTTTAGAAACTGATGAATCTAAAGTGTTTGATTAAAAGTAACAAATGTTTGCTTGGGCAAAAGCTTTTTAGACATTAATGCTACATGTGCAGAGAATGTTGCAGCTGAAAAATCTGAGGATTCTTAATAGGTCAAGTTGAGACTTCGAATAGAAGCCTAGAAAATTTTAGGAGTTCCCAGGGCAATCGCTGGTTACTTTTTTCTTGTCCTTGTTAAAACCCAAACCAAACTGTTTTCCCTTTAAAAAGAAAAAGTGTGTGTATATATAGATGCCTCTTTCCCCCCTCATTGCTTCATTTAATGTTGGTATTGTTTCTTCTTAAATTTCAAAAATGCCATCTCTGGAAAAAGGTGGGTAAGTGTCCACACTATTGGAATACCGCTATGGCATGATGCAACACTTACAAGAACTATTCTATTTTCAAGCTTTCTCACTTACCTCTTGTTGTATCAGCTCTTGAATTTGAGTTGTAGCACAGGGGTACAGTATTGCTTGCTCACATCAGTTGGTCTTGTTCTCATCTTGGGTTAATATTTTCTCTTGTCCTTATTTCTTATTTACTGTCTGCTCTAGCATCATCAAATGATGACCTGTGCAGAAATAAAAATTATGCTTATTTAAAATCCTTCACTATTTATTTCTGGATTCAGAAATAAGATATGCCTCTATAGAAATGGAAATAAGGCCTAGCAGCTCAGGTGTACTGTGGACTGGGTTCCTTCAGCTGCATGAGCTAATGAAAAGATGAAAGAATTTCAAATGAGCTTAAAAATATCTCTTCATGTTACTTTGACTCTTCTAATATTTGAAATCTGTCATATTTTATATTAAAAAATTAAATTGAAACTACTCTTCCTTAGGATGGCATATTTTAGTACATCTTAAATGTGAAAGACTTAAAAAGGGATGGTTTTCTTTCATGAGTTTAAAATTACTACTGAACGAAATAACTCCGTCAAGGAATATAGTTAAATGGGATAATATTCACGTGACCAAGAGCAATTTAAAATGTGCAGTTGGTTATATCCCTTAAAACTGAAAGCAGCACAATACAGAAATTGTGCAATCCACCAGTGTATCCTAGTACATTTAAGTATGACTTACTTCATGTAGTTCTTTTGACTTAGTCCAGAATAGTCAAGTGCTACATTAAGGATATGTTGTGCTGAATTGCAGTGGTTGTTTCCTAACATTGAGTTGATACTTGTAAAATTTGTAATACAGACACTGGTCTGTTCAACAAATTACATGGTCACGCTTGATCTCGGCCTTTTTATAATAATTCCACATAGTTGGCTCTCAGGTGAGGAAAACTTGTCTCTCTGGTAGTTATATCTCTTACAATACTATTAATTTCACAAAGGGAGAATGTGCTATTTTCTCATCTCTCTTTGGTTCCTCTGATTCCCTTTACTACCTATGATTTTATGGCAAGAGCAAGTTTGATGGTGCAACTAAGACCCATAGAATCGTGTTATGCAGAGTAGAAGTCATAAGTGGCAGAAAAGACAGTAAGAGTTGCTGGAATATGAACAGAGAAGGAAACAAATTATTATGCTGCGCTGTTAACCCATGATGGACTCAAATCTTGAATAAAATATGATGATTTTCCATCTCAAGTTTACAGGAGAATGCGAAAAGATAGATGCAAATCTTTAAAATGATGAGATGAACAGGATACATTTGCAAGGTGAAATTAAGGCTTGCATACTAAAGAAATTAAAATGGAGGAAAGGATAGTTTGAAAGCTGAGTAAAATCACTGCTGGCAGGAAAAAAATGATTGAGAAATTAATCACAGTTTCTCTTAACAGAGTTGAAGAGCATCATATGAAATTCAGTTAAAAGTTTTGATGTAAAGGAGACGCTCTTTCCATTAGACATAATTAATATGCATAATTCATTGTCATGGGATATTACCAATGCCCAAGTATAAATAAGTTCAAAAAGATATTAGACAAGTGCACACAGGAAAGGTTTACCAAAGAGTATTAAATATTAAATTGATGCAGATGCTGGTTTTGTCTTGAAGTTCTTACATCACAGATTATTGATGCCTTAGAGGTACATATCAGGAGAATATGAGCACATACTTATTTCATCTTTATAGTATGTTATTTAAGCATCTGCTGCTGGACACTGTATCAGTGAATATCATGTTCATCCAGTATATGATTATTATTGTGTTCATAATGATTATTCATATGGTAAATAAAGATACCCTGTTTGTTTATGTTAATTATGGGTGAAGACATAGTTTGTGGTTGCTTCAGGGCAATGAACAGTACAGGAGTCTGGGCATAACTCCCTGTGCTGAACAGAAACAAATCCACAGTGTGTCCTTGTATCTCTTATTTATAACTTGACTGTTTTGCTTTACATTATAAATGTGTTTTGTGTATGTGTTAGCTTGTTGAGTAGAGTGTCTGACTTAAGCGTAAGTTTTGGTAACATTGTAATAAAAGTAGTCTTTGATAGCTGCACACTAGGCTAGAGGAGTAATTTGTTTGCGTTGCTTATCTCTTGAACTGGATGTGACATCTTTACCAAACATAAAAGGAAGGAAATAAAGCAGGTATTTTCTTTTTGCTGTCAACTATCAACTGCACCAGTTTGTTGGCGATTATTTTTTTTTTTTTTCCTTATGGCTGCTATTTTAAGTAATTTGCTGTGTCATTGTGGATTTCATTTGTTTAATTACTCTTAAATTTTTGGAGAAAAGAATTTGTTGGTGTGAATGTTTGGAAAGGTCAATTAAAATTACTTAGCCACAGATAAATCAATTGACATCTGAAAAACTGTTTGAAGATAGTATTAATTGCCTAATTCACTATCAAAACTGGATATGCAGATTTGGAACTCCATCTACAATAAACTTGTGTGGGAAACCTGCTTTTACGTACGCTGAAGCACTGTGAAAGGCATCATGAATTAAGAGTTCCATGTGTGAATGATTCTTGTTCATCATTTCACATTGGTTCCTTACTATCTATTGCTTGCAATTATATTTTTAGTTGTAAAACAAAAAAAAGAAATATAAGCTGACATGGTAAATCTTTGACACATAGTAAATGTAGCTTCTAGTCGGTTGCTCTAAATAGACTATGAACCGAGGTATCAGTAGCTTCTTTATGGTTTTTCTTTCTGGCTAAAATGGCAGAGCTGGGTACAGCTAAAATTAATTTTAAAAGAATGCTTAGCAATATGTACACCTCTTATTCACCTCTCTTACCCTTTGTTAATAGTGACGAGCTGTAAATCGGCCTTGAAACTGGGCTGAACAACTGACACCTACAATACCTGCACCGTGCTTATTTTGTGAGAAACTAACTGTAGCATCATTAATCAAGCTGTCAGGTACAATGTGAAAGTCCTATATTTATTACATAAAGAGGAACTCCATGAAGAAATAGAACCCCTATGATGAATAGACACTGGACACCAATTATTGTGGTGCTATTAATCATTATAACCATAGTTAACATAGACTAGGGACTGTGAACTTATACTTCTGTGGGGAAGAAATGCACGTATGTTCACGTTCATATATATGAGTTTGGGAGCTTTATAATCTAGAAACATTCATTTGATGAGATGACAACTAGAAGCGAATGTTGCCAACTTAACTTGGAAACACTTATAATGGAAAATATGATGGATGAGAAATTTTCTTGCCATGCATGGTCTGGGAACACATGCATCACACTGACTTTCGTTGTCTCTTGCTGTCTTCCTTGGAAGATATAATGGTATATTTTACAGAGGGATTTCTAGTATTCTTTCTTAAGATGGTGGTCTTGTTTCTGGAGTTGGAGAATTCCTAATTATATGAGAATATGCAAAGGATATACTTGCAAATGACAATGACGTTGTGTAATGTGTAAAGAATGTATGTTCCAACTGATAAGGAAGAGAAGTCCTTGCACGTCTATATAACAAATCTCTATAATTGAAATTTCTATGTTTTCCTTATATGGTAGACATAGTCATGACTTACAGTTTTTCACATAATTTTACTGAAATTCTCTGTAAATAGTTCTGTGGCAGATACCTTTTTTGGGTCATACTCATACTTCCTAAAAAAAACCCCACCAAACACCAAAGCAACAAGCAAATCATAATGCAGTCTGTATTGCTGAAATGATGTGTAACATGAACAATGTACATTGCACTTGAGATTGCAAAAATAATTCACAGGCAAATTGCAGATTTTTCAGAAAAAGCTGCAAAATCATTAATGTTCATGGAAAAAAAAAGAGGCTGTCCTCCTGAGTAGGAACTGTACAAAATGGTAGAGATCCCATATCAATTTAAAAGATCTTAATTCAATTAGTTAATCTCCAAAATAGTATGTATTTCAGCCTTTTGCTATTATGTCTTTTGCTACAACATTAACTCTGGAAAGCCAGTCTTATGTTAATTCCTCTCTATGAATTAATTCTCATTCATTTAAGATATTTTTAATATTAAAATAATACAGTTATTTGGATGACAGTGCCATAAACGAAATAATAAGATTTAAACTCTCTTCAGTTCATCTACTTCATCTTTCTCTATCACTTTCATAGATAACTTTCTGAGCTGTGGCATAAATCTGAAGTTCAGTTTTACCCTGATATATACCGAAAGATATTCTACCATTCTCTTTTTTAACAGGATTTGAGTAGAAACCCTGTCTGCTGCTTTGCTTGTGCTTTTCAAATTACACTTGAATCCTAAAGAGTTTTCAGGATTTCTGAATGTTGCCATCTGAATGTTTCACTGCAGAGAGGAAACGAATTGCACGAGGCCACTTTCTGAACAATCAAGCACAGAATAATCAGTCAGAGCTGAGCAAAGCCCCAGTCAGAATTAATTGCTAAAATTATATAATTACAGCTGCACTGAATGAGACTAGACCACAGCATCTGTTCCAGTCTCAACTACATTTATTCTTTCTTTTAGGGGAAAAGTGCAAACTAGGATATAGTCTTTTCAGTTCTATTGTATAAATTGCTAAATAAAATGTTTTATTTAACAGGATATTCTCAAATGAAATAGATATTTAAAACCACCATATGGTGATAAAGTTATCAAAGGAAGGAATAATTATCACTTAAATTATCACTTAAATCCTGAAGAATGTTAAGGTTTCATTTTCTTTCCTTGTGTTACAATAAGCTTTGAAGATTGAAATTACTTTTATATGATCATCATAAAAGCAAGCAGTAACTGAAAAAAGAAAGTTTCCTGCATCCAAACAAATTGATATTAGTTTTATGTACATATGAGAAACAGTAAGTTTACCTCTAAATAGCAAGTGAAACGAGCGGAGTAGAATGCTGCTGCATCTACAAAGACAGCATGAAGAAACAATTAATACTACCAATAGTAAAACTCTCATTTTTTCAGTAGTGACATTTTCATAATCTGAAATTGGATTATTTTTTTTTTTGTGATTAGAGTGTATGAAGAGCAGTTTATAGTTATAACATAAACATTGGTACATAATTAAGCTCAGCCCTCTCTTTTGGGATGCATGTGCCGAACTGAAGATACTGATGTGTTCTGCTCATCCGTTATCTAACAGCTTTGCTTGTCTGGAACAAAGTTGTGGCAGAATTGGCACTCTCTGAAAACTGTCAAAGATGAGATAATGATGAGGGAAAGATTTATTGTTTTTGAAAAGGCAACAAGAATTGAAGCTCCAAAATACACAATTAGAAAGGCAAAAGCCACATTTGAGTTTCTTGGCTTGTATGACTAGCCCTGCTTTCCCGCCCAATGGACCTATTTCTAGGTATGAAGCGAGCAATAAGAAAATACATCATTCTTGTCTAATATTACTTGCCTCTAAGCAATTAAAAGTTGTGAGATAGTCCCTTTAAAACAAGAGATGGGATTGAGTACTAGAACTAAAGCCAGTACTTCATGTCTACTTGCTCTACTAGTTTTTGATCATGAAGTTGACCAATTTTCAGGATTTACTCTAAAATCATGCAATCAGAATATATAATTTTAAATTACAACTCAATTTATATGTAATAGCCTCTTTTTCCCCAGAAAAATGAGCCTTTATGAAGACGTCAAACAGCTTAAGATTTGTAATGGTGAATAAGAAAATTTGACAGACACTGTCTGCTATGGAAACTTGAGGTGTTCAGTGTTATAACACAGCTTTTCAAAGCTACTTTACTGTCAAGCATTTCAGAAGACTTAGCTGCATCAAACCTGTAATGAATATAAGTTAAGTTCAAGACTAAAAATTGTCTGGCTGCATATTTCACAAACATTTATTTCATAAATTGTGTTCCTTGAAATCCCATCTTTGAGATGTCTTACTAGCCTGTCACTACTGAATCCTTGTTCTCCTTATTATGTTAACACCATTAGTATTGAGCATATTTTTTTGCACCTTAGATTTGTTAATACAGCCTGATTTAAACAATCTTTCCTAAAACAACAAGGCAGAATGTGTGAGGCTCTTGTTTAATGCAAAATATCAACTAAGAACTGCAGTATCAGTTATGTAGTTTCTTTTACTGCTTTGTCTTGCTAAGAAGGCAGTTTTTATATTTCACACATATAATAAATGTTGACAATATTTGTCAAAAACTTGTTATTAAATGGGACAAAGAGATAAAATGGGATTTAATAATAAAAAGAGCAGTCAAACGATCTCATTTAGAATGTATAGTCTTTTTGCAGTGCCAATCTGCAGAGCTGTTTCAATGGTGATGAGTTCTGGTTACATGAACAAGGTATTCTACTGACTGAATTGTTAATGGGCTTAATTTTCAGCAGCCTTTGCAGATGCGTGGAGGCATATTGTGGGCTATAGCTGTGATTTTATGCATTTATGGTGTTTGCTAAAATTGCATTTTAACATACTTTCTTGTTCCAAAATTCATTTTATATTCAAGCCTTAACAGGCTTGAATAAGTTGTGTAAGATGGCATTTATTTGACCTACTGTTGCTATGTAATGGTTAACACAATTTAAAATGAAGTCAGAAAACAGTGGTTATGGTGAAGAAAAACCAGTAGGTTTAAGATAGTAATAGTATTTATACAGATTTCCCTCCCCTCATGTCCTAACAGGTATACCTGAATACATGTGCATGGTTTACATGTGAGGAGTAAAATGAGAGGTACATTACTTTTAAGTATTTAGTTAGTTACTATACTTACTTACTATAGTTTACTTCATGTTCTAAAAACTCAGTATATTTATTGTGGGGCAAAAAACCCCAACATGGTGTCACTGTTTTGTTTCTACTCCTATCTGACACTTACTGTTTGTATTGCAAGATCGTAATCTAAGACAGAACTTTGCGAGTTGCTCACAGAGAACTGATAAAAGGTGAAGGTAAATGCATGATAAATTAAACCTCTAGGGCATTGCCATTTTCTTCATAGTGTTTGTACGTATCTGGATGTGAAACTTGTCCACGTTCCATGAAATAGAGCTCATGCTTCAATCCAGTTGTATAGCGCTTTGTGATTCTGGATTAATGCAATAAATACTTTCCCTGCTTCCCATCTGTAATTATTTACTCAAATTACTCTGCTATTTTGGCAGATAGAGAACGCTTGTTTTGTCTCGGTTCTAATTCTGATCTTAATATTTGTTTTAAGGTGACAGAAGACAGATTGACAAGCGCAGCTTGATGTCTAGGATGTACGAGAGACAATAAAAGAGTTAATTATGGTGCTGCAGGAGAACTTGGTTTAGAAAAAGGAAGCTGCGATGTTATAATTATTGTTTGACCTTTGAATATCATTTCAGTTTTCCAGAGGCATGCTTCCTGTTGAAGGAGGTTAAACAGCTGTGAACTACATTTTGGCAATTTGTGACTTTGTGTATGATGCTGAAAAGCAGCATCTCAAAGAGTTACGAGGGTTAACCAAAAATGAAAGGTGAAGTTTTCTTTCAGGCTTCAGGACAACTTGCAGATTCTAGGATGCTTCCCCCCTGCCCCCCAAATGCTTTCTGTTGCTATTGCCTTATGACTGTAATGGCTCTCAGATTTTAAATGAGTGACCTCGTATTTGTTTGATGTCATTCACATAAATGAATATTGTTAGGTTTTTTTATATGGTATTATTTTATATCTGTTGGTTTGTATCTGTACTTTTAACTAGAAATCAGTATTTAAACATAAAAGCTTTCAGAATAGTAAAATAGGTATATTTTTAAAAATTACATGATATTATGTAAGCTCAATCAAGAGTCTGCATTGAAGTTAAAAATTACTTTCCAAATATTTTTTTCCCTAAAAATATAATTCAGAGAAACTGGTATTTTCCCTAGAAGGTCTTAGAAATATGATAAGGAACTTTTGGGTTCGAATTTAGCCTTTTATGAAATAAAAAGACTTCTCTTTTATGAAAGACTAGACGCAAATAGATATGACAAATAGGTGGCAAATACTGGAATTTGGAGAAAGCAGCTGCTGTGTGTGGATTACCTATTAAGGAATGTGATGGTGTATATCTTGTGGAGGAAAACAATCCCAAACTCTTTGAAGGCTCCAGTTGGTATATCTTCTACTGACCTGCCTGCCCTCGTACGGGTTTGAAGGAGGTTCAGAGCTCCTTCAAGTCTTTATGCCTCTCTGTGCAGGTAGAGAGTTGTCTTACATTTTTCTCTGTTCCTGTCTTTAAAGTGTTTAAAGACAACTACAATGGTGAAAACTGACTATTCAATGGATTTCTTACCTGGCTTTTCTTTTACTTTTTTCTCCACCAAAGCGGTGCTATTGATGATTAATCCCGCATCCTGCTGTTCCTGGCTTTCAGAGGTTTCAGCACCCATTTATTTACTAGCTCTGAATTCATGTCCACCATGACAAGAATGTCATGGAGGTGGAAAGTCTGTTAGTGAAAGGACCCCTCTAATCACTAATTCCTTTATGGTCTGTTTAGATATTAGAACAGTTCGCCTTTGTCTTTCACTTTGACAGTATGGCAGTAGCTCAGAGAGATCAGCAGTCTACAGTATGAAGTTTTCAGGGACATGCTTATTTAGTACCTGATGTTTATCCCGGTAGTCTAATTATCTGTTGTTAGGTTCCTGCTATGTTTTTATTTTCTTCATGGATTACATAATTAGGTTTTATCTGGACTTGACAAATTGATAGTAGGCATTTACACTGGGAAAGTGATTCCTTTTTTGATCAGGAAGCTGAAACTGGAGATAGGTCTTAGTTTAACTTCATGAAATGGCGTGATGAAAAAATGTAATTTGTATTCTATTTTACATGTGGTAACTTACATGTTTAGGTTTATAAGTAGTAGCTTCAGATGCTGTATTAACTTCGTAGTTAATATTTCTCAACCAGCATTGACAATTAAAGGGGATTTAAACGGGTTAAGAAACTGGGATTTTTGTGTTGGTTGAGATTCATGACTGAAAGATATTTTGATGCAAGCCTTGTTTTAGGGCATTATGTATGATTAAATTATATAGTGTCATCCAAACTGTATTGCCTTCAATAATTTCTCTGTAAATTACCTGTACGCTTTTTGCTCTTTGAGTCTTTGGAGCATGTGTATTTATATGTTTCTGTCTGTTCTCAAGAGCCCTTCTTTCATAATGAGGGTGCATCTCTCCCAACATGTTGTTTAATGTAGGTGTGATTCCAGACAAGATGCAGAATGTTCATCTAACCTGTTCTATTTATTCTACTGCTGAAGATACTTATTTCCAGTTTTAAAATATCCTTCTGTGATTTTCTTTGATTAAAATGGTGTTTTTCCTGTCAGTGGAAGGCTTCATTCAACATGTGCCTGTTTGGTGGTTATTACGTGCCAACATGCTGATGTTTTTATTTAACATAGGTTTGATTCTGTTGTCGTTGATCTGGTGTGGTAGCCCACTGGAAATGCTGCCATTGCTCATACATAACTTTACTGCCTTGCTGTCAAAAATAAAATTTACAAGGTTAATGATGAGCAGCAGAAAAAATAGGCATAGAGATTGTAAGGATAACTTACAGGCCATCATCTTTTCATGCAACCTGTTTGTAATTCAAACAGGCTGAGTAATGAAGGCCGCCTCCATCCTGCTTGAGCTGCCATTAATGCTTTGCCTTCCGTTGAGCTGTGGTAGGTGTCATTAGGTTGAGCTGAGCAATGCCCTAGTGCTCTATTCTTTGTGCTCTGACTGACATTAATGTGACTTGTTTCCACCTAAGCTTTGACGAAAGTGAGAGCCAGTTGGAAACCACAGGTATTTTTTCTGGTCTCTCAATATACGTATAAATATAAAAGAAAAAGTTATTCTGCCAATTTGTACTGGCTCTTTAAGCTAATTTCAGTAGTCCAGCAATGTAAAATAATGTAAAAGAAACAACATCTCTTGAAATGTTTCTACATTTTCTATCTTGTAGAATGCCTTTTATATAATTCATGATCATAGGCTGGTTCATTTTCATGGGAGATATGTAAAGTGCTACTATTCAGAAAATGAGTCTCAACAAAAGAATATATATAAGAATATCTGCCGTAATTAAGGTGCAACATTCTAACTATCTCATAGAACTAAAAGCTTTCTTTAGATGATAAAATAAGTCTAGGAGGTGAGTGGACAAATACATGGCTGTGGTGTGTTTTGGTGTTTATTATAAGTGCATAAGAAATAAATGTTATCTAAGCAAATTTCAAGCAAAGCTTGAAAAATACAGAAAATCCCGATGAGTGTACTCCATGGTGTGCTTAATATAGACTTCTTGGAGATGTCAAGGATAGCACTTGTTAAGATGTGTGAAATTTCATTAGATGGCTTAATTTAGGTGCCTGGTATCCTCAATTTGTGTGAGAAAGTATGCTCTTGATTTCACTTGAGTCACTAATATAAAACTTTTACTTATGCACATACTATCCAGAATGTGAGAACTGTATTACAAAGTTCTGGGCGTGTGCAACACTAAAAATTGTACAAAGGTGTACAGAGTTTTGGAAGCTTCAGCTTAGTTTAATTTGGGTATCTGTTAAACACATTGCAAAAATTTGAACAAAATAATAAACAAGGGAAGAGAGCTCCTAACAGAACAATAATCTTTGCTTTGTGTGCAGGGTGTCTACTGGGTTCTTTATTCCTACTGATAGGGAAGATGTAGCTGATCAGTTTGAGTGTAGTTGCATTAGAGTATTCCTTAATTCTGGGAGGTGTATTTGTGATAAATTCAAATTCTCCGTTGTTTGAAAACGCGCAAGTTTCAGAAGAGATTAAGTAAATTGCAGACATAACAGGCAAAATAGGAAATAGTCGAAAGCTAAGAGGAAAACCTTAAAACCTGATTGTGGTCGTGTGTATGCTACCATCTATTAGGAACTGCCTCTGTAGAAGGAAGGGCTGGGACAGTGGTGCTTTAAGGAAAGAAAGAGTCTGGACCATGCTAGAACTCAGATTTCTATTGTGCCAAGGTAGCTGAAGTGGTTTTAGTGTAATAGTGGGCGATTTCTTGAAAATGCTAGCAAAGACAAGGCTTTTGAGATGTTAATTTGCTCTTATGCTAATTAACCTGTCAGTGGCACAGTGAATGTGGAAGACCCAACTCTTTTCCTAGAGTGGTTCCTATGGTTTCTGAGGTATGCTTTGTCAATTTGGAAGCTATGAATATTTATGGTATACGAAAAACCTCATCTGTGTTGCAGTTTCTATAATTTTTATTTAATTTAACATTAAAAGATGTCATTTTTATCCATTGCGTAGGTAAATGGCTTCATCAGCAATCATTTTATGCATGCAAGAGCTGGCCTGATTTACAGAATGCTAAACACAGATGGGTTTGTTCCTAATGCTCTCTAGGAGTTACTGTAGGAAATAGTGCACAGTATATGCCTAATGCATTATTTACTGAAGATAAATGCCAGACATGATTATGGTAAATTAAACCTTTTGAAT
The DNA here is from genome assembly GCA_013400055.1 of Nycticryphes semicollaris. Taxonomy (NCBI): domain Eukaryota; kingdom Metazoa; phylum Chordata; class Aves; order Charadriiformes; family Rostratulidae; genus Nycticryphes; species Nycticryphes semicollaris. The sequence goes on from VXBJ01004720.1 coordinate 492,978, forward strand.
TATTTATGAGAGTCAGTGCTAAATGTTTTTCTCCTCCTTGTGTTACTATAAAAGCTGTTATATAATTGTTGGTAAACACTTTTTTTGTTAATTATTCAAGATATAGGAAATAAAATGTTTGGTTAAGTGAATCTGTTATTCACTTAAAGCCATCTGGTTGGGGTTGTTTTAAACATTTCAACATTTATCTCTGCTTTCTTAGGTAAAAATAAATATAGTGCATCATTAGATAATATTCCTTGTAGTCCTGTCATCACCTAGATGGAGAAACTGGAAAGCAGAGTAATATATGGAAATCCTTTAATTTTTTTTTAATTTTTGAACTGTCACTCTTCGCTTTCTGTGTTAGACAAGTCTGTGTATGCGCCGCTGTTCGTCACAGAGTGGGTTTGTGGCTAAAGTTGGGTACTTCAGCTTGTGCCCTGACTTGCACAACGATTGCACTTATTCCCATTGAAATACTTGAGCTTTTGAGGAAAACAAGTCTGGCATAATATTGCGCATGTTCCAGTCTCTGGGTCCTTCACCGGTTTCCAGTAAAACATCAAATAAAAATTCTGATCCTGAATTAAGTATTCTATACAAGGTATTCCTCCGGTCATTTTAATGTTTGTGGGCTTTCTATTTTTTTTAGTTTTCTAATTATATTTTGAAATTGAAATTCTAAGATGGCACCATTCCCAAAGGCCAAATGAACATAATCTATTTGACAGCAGAGTGGCTTTTGGCAGTGAGGAACACGCTGACAATGTGGGCATATATATCTTTTGTCAGATTTTATTTAGCATGCAAAATATATTTCACATGCTGTGAGAGTTCTTCTGCACCAGTTTTAAAGCTATGTTAGTAATTATGTGTTGAAGTCTCATTATCTGTTTTTCACTGAGAGCATGCCTGCTTATTTATTCAAACTTGAAGCACCTTTAAAAGCTCTACATAACCATTGATAATTTTTTGATACGTTTTCCATATTACTTATTTCACTTGGTTGGGATAGCGAAGTTAATCTCTTTGTGATTGTTTGGGCATCTTAAACATTGCAGTGCTGAGATGTGGAGATGACATGTGGCTTTGGGAGAATTAATTTCAGGAAAATTCTCTCCACACTTAGTTGAACAAGGTATTTCATAAAGTACAGAAAAAGAGGTACAAATGGAGAAATGCTGTAAGCCTGTACAAGACTGTTCCATAACGCTCACCCAGTTCATATTTACCATGTTTCAGAGAGGTATCTAGGAAAAAAAAAAAAAAGGAATAGGAAGAAAGTGGAAGAAGTTTAGTTAGGAAATTTCAGGGATAATACTCTTCTGGCATCAGATGCTTACAATCAGTCTTTCTTACCAAATTAAGAATTGGATGACTTTCTTATCAGACTATTCCTGAAAGCTATTGATGTTCCTTCTTCTACTCCCCCAGTTGATTAACTTTCTCTTCCCCCTTTCTCTTTCTTGGATTCAGCAAGAAAAAGCTGAAAACCTATTTGGTATCTTTTTTCGGACAAGTATTTTTGGAAGTGTTTCATTTTCCCCTATTTATAAAGTGTTATGAGAACTGATGTATTTTCTGGAGAGTTTTTTTTCTTTTGTTCTGTAAAAGGAGAATATACGATTCAGATCTAATCTATATATTTATTTCAGGAAAGCATTTCTAAGTAATGTTAATGTATGCATTTTATTCAGTTAAAGAGGTAGAAGATTAAATGCTTTGCACTTAAATCTGTGAGGAAAAATGGAAAAGAACACTTTAAATTAATTCAATTTTAAGATAAATCTCTTCATAGGTTTAAAGTCTGGGGATTTTTACCCTTTAAACTGACAAGTTAAATGAAGCAGACAGAGTATGGTTTGGTGTGTAACAGTCTAACGCCTGTATGGACTCTTGTTCAGACAGTGGTGTTCTGTGAGTCAAGAGGAGATAGTTGAATATGTGCTGAGCAATGATTTATGTTTCTCCTCTACCCATTTACGAAAAGAATAAGAGAAGATAATGATTTGTCCATGCATATTCACATCACTTGACCTATTCAAATTTTTTCATTCCCTGTGATCTTTTCATAAATGCAGGAACTTGGCTGACTTGAATTTCAGATGTGATTAAAAATAATAGTTAGGAAACATGAACAACAAAATACTTGCTAGACTGTAGAAAGCATTTCATATTCATCCTGAAAAGCAAATGCAGCCAGCCAGGGTTAAAAGTTGGTGATAGTGAGGTGGTAATTAGCGTTAATATAAAAATGAATAGGCTGTAATGGATTGTACACTGGATTTCAGTTTCAAAGGGTGTGATGGCTTATTTATCATCACTTATACTATTTGTTTAGGTATCAAAGTATAAAGATTTTGTGCCACTCGTTAGTTTTTACAGCACTGTATTTAAGCCCATTTTTTGAGCCAGTGGAAAGTGGAGCAATGCTTTTGAGGACACTTGTTATCTGTTTCCTAACTAGTCAGTCATGATTTTAATGAAATTTATGAAGTTCTTTTTTCAGAGTATGTGGCACTGGTGGGGGAAGGGAAGTAGTGAAGTGGATTGAGCTTTATAAATTCTCAGTGATGACGTTTGAAGTAGCGTATTAAGATGTTGCTATAGTATGAAAAATGCTGTAGAATAGCATTGCCCCAAGTTTCTCCAAGTTTCGACTGTGATGTGCTTAATTTGCTGTGGAAAATAAAAAACAAAGGTGTGAGGGTGTTCGCTTTTCTAAGTTTGTGGCCTTTCTGTCTCTTTTGGAAACTGTATCAATTGAGTAAGATGATTTTGCACATCCTGATCAGAAATGTCACTGTGGTTATGATTTCATTAAAGCTATGAATTCAAATGATTTCTAGATCTTCACTCTGTATTTAGCTACAGGAAAAAATTAAAAAAAAAAATTTCTGTTGTAAATGAAATATCCTGATCATAAATCAGTTAAGTATCCATACTGTATTTTAAGGGAATTAGTTGTATTTCACCCTTTACTTATCAGAATTTGTTATTTTGTCAGGAAAAGTATTTTAGATATTGTCCCTATTTGTTCAGTTTAAGTTTTGATCCTGTGAATGAAAGGTATAATCCTTTTTCCCCTTTGAGTTCTATGAAATAGAATTAAATATGGCCTTTCTGTTTTCTCCTAATCCAGTGGCAGCCTGCAGTTTTGTGATAAACAATTAGTGTAATGATTTATCTAGAGGGAAAACTAAAATGTTTAGAAGGTACCTTATCTGGCAAATTATTTTGAAACTAAATGGTGAAGTAATGGACCCAGGGGGCATAGTGATTCCAAACAGCACCAAGTAATAATTACAGTAAGGTTTGTAAACTAAACAACCATCAATATTTACAGGTTCAGACAAGTGGTGATTTATCGTGCATGGTTAACTTGTGCTTTAACAGAAACCCAGTTGCAAAGAAAAAAAGTAACTGCATGCACTGTTTGAAATGGGACAAACAATGTTTTTGTGGCTGAAAATAACAGAAATGTCCGTAAGAAACATGATATGTTCAGTCTCCTGCTTTTCTATTAAAAACAAAACAAAAGCCACCACTTACTAGAAAAAAATAAAACATAAAACAAAACAAAAACCAACCAATCAACCAAGAAAACAGCACCAAAACCCAGGAACTGCATTCAGTGAGATACTGAGGATCACTTACTGAGATGCTAAGTACTCTTAACTTTTAAATGTTGAAGGTGCTCAACATAGTATGTGTTTAGAAACATGCATGCTAATGGTAGCAATGGAAAGTATTTTAAATAGAAAAAAATCACCATAGCTTAGTGGTGTTCTGTTCACTTGGTATTGGCACTTATGCTTACCACAAAGGGTTAACTTCTCTCTACCCCCAAGTGTACATCAATAATGCATTTAAAATTCCTTATTGGTAATTTTATCGTTGGTAGCAGTGTACTGTGCTTTAATGGAAGTGTTGATAAGAGTCTGTCAGGAGACGATAACAGCCTTTTTCCTTTTCTGGTCCCGTGGCCATAATCACAGATGTGTTTGTTTACTCGCATTGCTCAAGGAATCTCAGCTGAATTAAGGAGATGGCTGTGACGTGCTCCTGCAGCAGAGGAGTGGGTCTCACCCACCTCCCGAATACAGTTGCAATTTAACCAACTCCAACATTCCCTATGTCTTGGTGACCGTAGCAAAATGCCCCAAATCCCAGGGAAAAAAAATGGCTTTAGAAGCATCCTGTTGTAACAGTGTTAGAACAGAAACTATTAAGACATGATTGGGGCTAAGTATTTAAGTTTAAAAAAGAACCCAAACTTTTTCAAGGGCGTTTTGCCTACAGAGCAGCGCAAAGCCAGTATTATGAAAAAAGCTACATTATTTTGCTACTTATTTAATTCTTCATAATGTTGTGATTTCCACCCTTGGTAGGAGACTGGCTCAGGCAGAATACCCTACAGTGTCACCAAAATGCTAAGTATCTGTTTTGCTGTCTCCAGGCATGGGTTGCCACTGGTCACTATAAAGGAGGGATGGCAAGGGCTGCTGGAGGCTCAGGCGTTGCTGGCTCTTTGTTTGCCTGGTGCTCCATTCATCATTCCCAAAGAAACGAATGAGCTTCCTACTTGAAGTCCATGCAGCTAAATCTTTTCTGTAGCAAATGGGTTTCTTCCTTGGGAAACAAATGTCCTGCTTCTGCCTTTGTTTGCTGTAGAAAAGGTATTTAAGCAGAAGATGAGGTTTAGACACCTGGTTCTGCTTCAGAATACTGGCTGGGCACTTCCTTCTGCTGACTGTTGCAGGAAAAAAAAAAAATGTTCTGAGTTGGTTGGTTTTTATTATTTGTTTATTACTTTGAGTTCCTAATGCCTCAACTTTTAAACAAGTGCTACTGGTTAATTGACACTGTTTAACTTGGACAAGATCCACCTGGTATCAATGTAGAGGAATACCAGCAAAAGTTAGTAACTGGCATCAGGTAACATCACCTCACCCTTTCTGCAAAAGTCATCTTTACTGTGTGTTATGCAGGTGACCAAAGCATTTGATGACTGCAAGAGTTGCTTGCATGGACTGCTAGATTAAACTGAGACTGCTAAATGTTTATGGCCCCTCTGCCCTTAGCTTTCCTTAAAATCGCAGCCCCAGCAAGGTGGTAAAGAGGAAGTAGAATAACACCTAATATCCTCTGTGCAACTTGATGATTTATATCCTGTATTAAAATCCTGAGCTGTAAATTGTGATGCGGAATTTAAATGTGTTCGGCATCCCTCTAGTGTAACTGAATGGACAGCTGGAAGCAAGGATCACTTTGATTCTCTCTCTTCAATGTTTCGTTTGCAGTGCCAATCTCAATGAGTGTTGAGTTTGGATGATAGTATGGAGGCACCATCTCTTTAAGATTCTTCTCTTGCAGAAACCTGGGAACCCAGCAGAAATGAGGATAGTCTGGCTTGAACTGTACTATGGCAGTGTTTCATGACTGTTATCTTTTAGCTGCTTTTAGTGTATTTCATAGGGTGATAAAGTTCACCTGGGGCTTAACTGGGATTTGGCTATGTAAGAATATGACGGGTATGTTGATGAAATAATTGCATGTATCTTCTTTAACTACATTTAATGTGTCTAGAGTTCTAGTATAAGCAAATCTTTGGACATATTCTGAATCATTTCTGCCTTAAATGAGAGGAAAATTGGGACTGCTACGGATTAAATTCTGTTCCATAAACAGAAATTGGAAATGCACAATTTTCTAACAGTCCCATTGGTCCCATCAGATTTAAAGGGTTAGTGACTAAACTGATTAAGAGCTGACTAATATAACTGTAAGGTTACAGTCACCACAAAGCTCTATGTTTGGTCCCAGAAAAGCTAGGGGCAAGCATTGCCAGCTCTTATAAAAGCACCTGTATTCCATGATTCCTAATTACAATATAAAACAAGTTCTAAAATAACCTGAACCCCAAAATCTAGATTCTCTGAAAAAAATAATCATACTAAAAACATAGAACTTGCTGTGGAAAACCATATAAAATGATAGTTCAATATAGATGAGAATATATGTTGGGCAGGCACTACAGTAAGGGAGTAGTAACATAAAATAACAGAATATACAAGATCTTTTCAACTATGTCTTGAATTGGTTTCAACAAAATGAATCTGTTACAGAATTGCCTTTAGTCTTTATTGATTGCATGATGCTTTTCTTATGTAAATATGGAAATGCAAAAAGTAGAAAAAGAAAAAAAACAGTGTTTAAACTGGATCTTGTTAAAAAGATCCATCTCAGACTTTGTAGCTTTCCCCAGGGTGCTCAGCTTTTAGTAACTGATCTGTGGCCCCCGTATGAAATTTGCTCTGTGGCCCCCATGTGAAATTTGCTCCACCTGCAGTTACAGTATAATGCCAGAAAGAACCTGGTCCCCATGTCTGTGCCTGTAGGTAGTCCTGTATCTTCAACATTAGATGACTCTTTGATGTGTGATTGTGAAACAGTTTGAAACCTGGAGAAAAAAGCTGCTGGTGATAACATATTAACTGCATGGAGGCTTGTGAAACAGTACAATGGAAGATATATGCAATAAAGTCCACGTGAAATATACGTTTAAGCTGAAACACAACTCCTTTTAATTTTTTTAAACTTAGTTTTTAGTTTTGTTTTTTTTTTTTTTTTTGCTAGAATGCTGTCAGAGTAATGGAATGGCAACATTTGAAGGATTTTTAAATTATGCTTGATATTTTTAGCAATGTGCAGTGTTTCCCTTAATCCATTTTAATAGGATTTGCAATCTTTTTTTTTTTTTTATCAGAAGCTTCAAGCCTTTCTGAATCTTCACTAAAGCTACAGTTGTAGTAAAGCCAAAAAGGGTTGTATGAATTTGGCTCGTGTTCTCTTGATGCAATTTATGTACATTTCTACCAAGGGAAATATCCCAACACAGTATTGCTAGTATTGCAGTTCTGAGTCTTGAAAGTATAAAATTGATAGTATTGAAAGTATTTTAAGATATTGAAAGTTTCAGATTTAAAAGCTTCCTATTATGATTATGATGAGAAATTAGATAATTAATCCATAAAAATCTAGAGGTCATGAAATTGTGTGAAGCTTCATGCCTTGTGACCAAATAAATTCTGTTCTTTCTTTTATTTCAGAAAAATCTTAAAGGTTACTTTAAAACTGTAAAATTACTTCGAGGTTCCTTCTGTTTAATAACCCTGAGACATACTACAAAGCATGGAAGTGATGCCAGTTGATACAGAGTGCACTGGGCAAGAAAGATAGTCTCTCAAATCCTCTGCTTCTCTGAATAAGGAGAGGGAAAAACCCTTCTGGAATCTTGGCTCAGTCCTCTGCAGATGATTGGTGAGAAAATGAGCCTTGTATCCTTCTAAGGAACTCACAGATCCCATTTTACATATAAGAGCCAGGCCTCGGGTGGTGCAAATGCCCTGAAAATGTCAAGTTTTCAACTCTGCGTGTTTATATCCTATCAAATGGTGTTAGCAACATATTACTTATTTTGAGTTGCTGTACTTACACTGCTCATGGTTCAGCTTGTAAAATTGGCCATTTTAATAGGCCTCACTGAGGTGATTTAGGTTAATGGTAAGGAGTAGTTGGGGTTGGAAGCACATAATTCCTGGACTTCAGAGTCAAATTGTGGGTAGAGAGCTTCACTGTCTAGTGTTTTGGGGGAGACACTTTGCAATGTTGGCATGGCGGAGCAGGAGACGAGAGGTGGCTGGTGTTTGGAGAAAGTATCAAGGAGTGGTCAGCAAAGAAAATGATTTCTGTTGGTTGACTCTTTCTGTATTCAAAGAAAGGATCCTGCACCTTCTTTGTGCTCACAAGGAGGATTTCCTTTAAGATACCTGGCTTAACCTGATTTTCCCATATGGGAAAAAATGCACATTCTTTTCCTGAAGTACTGGGGCAGTGCCTGTGGCCCTTTATCCCTATAGGACACCCTTGGGCTGTATAGTAAATGGTGCAGAGCTTTGCGTGGGGGATGCTGGAGTTATGTTTAGAATCTTGAATAATGGTGTTTTTTTTTGTTTTTTTTTTTTTTATGCTTATTTCTCCTCATCCCCTTAAACAATTTTACCCTGGTCTATCTGAGAAAAATACAAAGTGCATCTCAACCAAGCTTTCATTATTAGCTGATTAAAATTTGATGGTTTTGTTTTGAAGTCTGTCAAAGTTGCACATTGATAACTTCAGAACAGCAAAAGCAGAGAATTGTATTATAACCATCTGCTTCCTCTGCAATGCCCTAACTATCAGAGATGAGGGCTTTGAAACAGCAGTGGCGCAAGAAAAGAGTATGGTAATTACAGTGGTGGTGTTTTTTTTTTTTTTTTTTTTTTTAAAACTGCTTTCTGCTATTATTATCTGCATATCCTTAGGCCCAAAAAGCACTGAGATGAATGTCATTAAAGACAATGTATTCCCAGCGGTGCCAAGCACAACATTCTAGAAATTCTGCCTGTTCATTTGGAAAAGTGTTTCAAATGGTATTGGATCTATTTACAGAAAGGATGAACCAGAGGAGTGAGTGGGGAAAATAATTTGGGAAAAAAAAGATTGTAGACTGATAAGAATACATATTTTCCCAAGAATTTTGTAATAAATTCATGGTTATTGCAATTATTACAGGTTATTACAATGATTCAGACAGAAAAGGTTTTAATGTCTAATCTGAAATAGAGCTCTAGTCTATCCCCCTTACCTTATTTGTCCCTTTGAAGGGAAAAGTAAATAGGTTGTCTTTGAGAGAGGTTTTTTGGAATCTGAGATCTGCTTAGCATGTTCTTGTATTGCAGGTTACTGCAATAACTTAGAAATTCACTGTAGCCTCTGTCATATTCACTGAAGAGCTCTCATCTCATGAATGCTGTGTATGCTAGATACTTAGTTTAAGCTGCGAAATTCCATGGTTTACAGGATTCTGGTACAAATGCATTTTATCACACATTTAGATAATTTCACTCACAGTATATTGTGAGGGTGCTTTAAAATGTCCTTCTAACTGACTGTAAGGGAAACTACAAACGTGGCCCCATGAAGCATGTGTTAGTTGAGAATAGCCTGTGTGAGACAAGAACCTGGCACAATACTGTCTCAATAGACTTACCTTTTTGCAAAGGAAGGAGTTCTAGATTATCACTGTACTCAAATTTCTAGTTTTTACATTTATAATGTATATCAATTACTTTTTAAGGTGCAATTTACCCACTCTGTAAATTCTTCAATCGAATTATTTACTTTGCCATTCTCTTTAAAAATCATAAATTGAATAATTGCAGAATATAAACCAGTGTTGAATTGGATAAACTTGGTTTAAAAGGGCTACCTCAATTTCATACTGCCAGTGATTACTGAAGTGTTTAAGAACATAAAAAGGTAAGTGCTGAGAAATCCCAAATTCTGAAACAATAGAACTGCAGTCAAAGAACTGCCCATCCCCACCCCAGAGCCAGAATAAACCTGCCTAAATGGGATTGTGTGTGATTCTGTTGGGAAGGCAATTAATCCCTTGAGAGAGAGAGATCTATTAATATGCAAATGGAGTTCATGACATGGTCAGCATATTTTAAAGGGTTGTGTGTCACTAGCAGGCATTTCCATCAGAACAAAGCAATTTTCAAGAATTTGCAGGGAAATTAAGTTCTGAGAAAAGGAGTTTTATTAAGTAGAAGAGGATACTGTCAAAAGTGCCTGTCTGCTGCCTGGTTCAGACTGTAAGTGGTAGTGATGTAAGCATTAAAGCAGCCAGTCCTCCCACTGCCAGTGCTGTCAGGCTGATGCCATTTGTTTCCCTGAACATTTCGGCGCTGAAGCATTGAATCTTCAACTTTTTCTCCACCTGCTGTTTCTCTCTGTCCCACACAGCCTGAGGACCATTTAGTAAAAGGCGCAGACCGTGCACTTTTTTTTAAGGGCTGGCACATTTCTAGTTAGCTGTGGGAAGGGGGTGTACTGCCACATCTGGGTAGTGGTGGGCTGTGCAGTTGGAGTGAGAGGTGGTGCAGGCAAGACAGGGCAGGCAGCTGCGCGGGGTTTCAACAAGCATTAGCACTGCCTCATCCCTCTGCTCTCTTCTGTCCTTCTTGTGCTTTCGTCTGCCCTGGACTTCTCTAGCTTCTTCTAGATGATTCCTGCCCCAGACATGCCTCTAAAGAATCTTTGACCCTCTAACACCCAATAGCACTGACATTCCCAAGTCAGTCACACATGCTCCAAAATCACCAAGATGTTCTTCATACTTTTATCAAGATTGTTATGGTAAAATTGCGAAATGTATTCTTATGCCTCAATCTTCCACTTACGAATTTCACTAAAGGATTTGTAAACTAGAGAAGCATGACCTCATCTCAGCAGTGTCTCTGGTTAAGCTAGAGACCATGAGCTCTTTGCTGAGGCTATCTTATGTCTCCGTTCAACTACTCACCCTGTGGCCACCTAAAAAGGAGCAATCAACCTTCACCTCCTCTGTCAATCTTCCAGCTGTTAGCAGGTTACACCAGACTCAGCAGTTCTTCTTGTACATGAGCATTGCACGCAGCCTATGAGCAGCCTACTCAAGGCACTGCTGTCTGTCACAGCAGTAAGTGTGTGCCCTTGACAAGGAAACGATGCTGATATGCATCACTGGGTAGAGAGTGCTGGTCAGATCAGCTGGAATTTAGAGGAAAATTTGGAGTGTACAAGGGTAGCACTGAACTTCAAATCTCTTGTCTTCTACAGACTCTTTGAGGAAGCACTGAAAATTATTTTAAAAGTGCTGGATCTTATACTACTAACCAAGAGTCTGGCTAGATCCTGTCTTTCCCAGACAAATTTTCATGGGTAGACTGGGACTTCAATTGATAAATACACACAGGGACTGTTAAGGATGGAAGAAAATTATCTGAATTGTCTATGCTCATTTAAAAAGTTTTGTCCTACTTTAAATATCTGTGTGAAAGCATACACATAATTGTGGGATAAATTATATTTTTTTTTTGCCTTTGTAAATTTGTTATATTTATGGCTCAGAAACAATTCCTGAAAAACAAGGGGAAAACTTACTGTATATAGCTGAAGAGGTATGAAAAGACATTTTTGTACAGAAAAATCCTGAAGCATCCACTAAGCATGTTAAAGTGGGGTGCAATAGAGTATGAAGAATTTTAAGTTCAGATTAATGAAAATAGCCATTTCATGGTGTGGTACAGAAATTGTTTTGCCCATAATAAAACACTTTTGTTTTCAGTAGCCCTGGATGGAACTCAGTACCTTTTACATTCTTCACATAAAATGTTAAGAGACTGGGAATGAACTGTTTAGTTCGTGCAAATTAGCATAGGAAAATAGTTTGTCAAACTAATTTTATGGTTCCAGTAATTAGGCTACTTTTTTTTGTGATAAACTGCAGCCTATGTTGAAGGCTAAAATCTTAAGAGGAAAAATCACAAATACTTAAAATATCTCTTCAGTTTCTGAATAGCAGCAAAACTGACTTTTTATTGTGCTAAGGTAACTATTTAGTATCTAGAAATACTTGAGCTGGTGTGATAGTCTTTGTGTAAAATGTAGTGAGTAGTGGGCTACTTTTTACCATTGGCTTGCAAAAAGCTGGGCTGTGGCTTCATGTACTGAATGAATTTATTTTCTAGGTAAGATTTGAGGATTTGAGAAGAAATGTTAAAAATTGGAGAGTGTCTTTGAAATGCTTTCCATAAAAACAAATTTTTTAAAACAGTGCATGACCAATATAAAAGGTTTGTTTTTTCTTCTCCTTAAAAGAACAGTTGCCTCTTTAGTTTTTCTTGGCTTTGCTATATAAGTCATATTTTGATGTGAAATGACAATTTTGTAGCATAACATAGTTCAATAATATTCAGCCATACGTAGTTGCTGAATATTAGTAATTTAATATGTTATATGATGAACATTGACATAATTCCCGTGCTTTATAAAAGGAGCAGAGGCATTTTAGTATATCAAACAATGAAAACATAAGAAGGAAGAAAAAGTCATTTGAATTATAATGAAGTGGTATAAAATTCACAGTACATTAGTTTTCATCTGTGGGATCTTATAATGAGTATTATTCTGCCAGGCTAAAAATTAATGTTGTGAGGAACTCCCCTCAAGTGCTTTGTGATGTTTCATATCTTTTCACTGTGTTAACCATCATAGGGTTTGACCCCAAGTTCCCAAATGTATCTCATTAACACAGAGATTTTTGCTTTAGTTTTAAATAATAAAGTCACTGGAGCTGATTGTCACTTTGTCAGGGGGATGGAAATCTGTAAATCTCTAGCTCTTGTTTTTTTACAGAAGTGCCTTGAGAGCGCTAGTACTTACCAAAGTAACTCTGTTGTTGTTTTTCTGTGGTACTGTACAAGTATAAGCTTTTAAAATTGCATTTTCTGCAGTTCTACCAGTACACAGCTATTTCACAGAACTGGGAGACAGTATTCAGAAACTAGGTCACCATCAGTTTGCACACTGAGTGTTGGATTTGAAGAGCATAAAGGCACTTTTTTGGTCATCTTTACATTCTCAGATTAGTTGTGCATGTTGTCTTTTGAAATTGAAGATTCAACCTATTTACCTTCATATAGGTTGTAGAAAGTTCTTTCTGTGAAAGTCAGTTTAAATTGTGGAAGATTATCTCAGTGGGTAGAATCAAACCACTAAGTGTTTCTTTTTCAAACCAAAGACGCAAAGGCAAGTCTTTTTAGGGGTGTATTTTCTTAAGAGGTTTATAGGCATACATAGGATGCAGCTTTTGCTTTTATTCACAATAATTTTCAGCTGTTGGAATTAGTGTCTGGTTCTGTGAGGTTCTGCTAATGATTCACAAATACATCTGGAGTTATAAAATGTTGCTGCACCCATAGAAATATTTCCTTGATGCAAAACAGTAGAACTGAATAGAAATAAAATAGCAATTAAATATAATAATTTTGCATCAAAAGCATCATTACAATTGCAAAATTGCACATTTGAAACCTTAGTTTGTGAGACTGAGAGACTATCCATGCACTGAAAATCCCTGTGATGAAGATGCAGACAAGCAGTTAGGCTTATATCAGAAAGTGTCTGTGTACACAAGCTCAAATGCTTTTTCCTTTTGCAACTGTAAATGCAGGTTTTCTTAGTTTACAAATGCTTGAGTTTGTCAGGTAAATTGTGTTGTTTTTTTTTTTTTCTTAGTGTAGCTTATTCACTTGTTATTTCCCTGAGGGGTTTTGTTTGCTCATTTTTAAAGATAAAGCCTGAAACAGATTTTTGGGTTTGCAGTTGTAAACATCCTTTGTGATGGGTGGATCTCAACGGAAGCTTGGGCTGTGAATACTTAATCTTTAGTACTGATGGTAGTGGCCCGTGTCTTGAGAAGATGTTAAAATGAGAAAAACAGACAGACTGGGATGCCACCTGGGGCATTAACCTGTTTCTACAGGGCACCTCTAGCCTTGGGTCTCCATCTGCCCTTCTTGTGGCTGCCCTGGTCCCTCCCAAGTGTTTCCAACCCTTTAGTGGTACTGCTGTTGCTGTTGGGGTGATCTTAGTAGCCACTGCCTAAGAAACCTGCAGTTTTCATTTTCCAGTGTTATCTTTGACAATGTCACAAAGTAAAATGCTTTTGACAAATCCAAGGAAGAGAAAAGAGAAACTCTTCCTGTATTACTAACCTGTAGTATCTCGCCGAAAATGAGCATGACAGTTTAGCCTGTTTTCTTGTCCTTGGAGAACACAAACAGCTTTTGCAACAAACAGCAGCAGTTTCAGTAGGAAAGGACACAAGGGGTTTTTATTTAGGCAAACTAAACACAGGGGTTGCTGTTTCTTCTTCCTACACAGTGTTGGATTTTCTTTCCTTTTTGTACCTAGGAGATTATGAATTCAGTAGTGGAATGGTGCCCTAAAAATACAAAGCATTTAATTCTTGTATTGACATCTGTATTTCCTTTTCCAAATGAAAGGACAAGAATGGGATAACTCATTTTGACCCAAGCTGAAGCAATTTATTTAGCCACTGAACTGAGAAGTCTATTGTTTGTATAACTTCCGTAATATGAGTAACAATGCTGGCAACAAATCTGAGACAGAATGAAAATCATTAACTTTTCAGACTGTGTATGTTTTATTGAATTTTTTTAAAACATTTGTTTGAGAATATCTTAAAGTTCAGTTATGTATAGTTACAGATGGGCCATGAAAAGACAATTCTAGCCCCAGAAGTCTGCAGTCGAAATATTACATGAGAGGGAACAGCTGGACACTGTAGCAGCACAAACGCTCTAGGAAAGAGTGAAATAATTGTGATTACTGTAATAAGCAGTGGTCACAGCACACCAGCTGTCTCAGCGACATGAAGCAAAGTTTAAAGTGGATTAGACATTCATGAGTTTAGCTTCTCTGGTCTACTGTCCTAAAGCTTACAAGTGAATTTATTGCTTGTCAGATGGCTGAATGAGAAATTATTAGTGGCTGAAATAACATGAGAATGTGTCTTGGCAATGTAGTTGAGGAGAGTCTGAAGATAAACAGTTCTGTTTATTGTCATCCTCTTAATGTATCTTTAGAAGAAGCAAGATTCTTTGAACTAGCTGAGTTAATCTGCACCTATGTGTGGTTCATAGTAACACACGTGGTAAAAACTAGAACTGGGGGAACTTGTTTTAGTAAATGTAATGAAACAGCTTCTTTAACAGAAAGCTCTCGATATGGAAAGGGGTAAAATAATTTGCAGTCAAAGCTTTGCTGTCATGCATGGTGTGGTGCAGTTTGCAGCTCAATGCTTGTAGATGCCTCAGTTGGCCATGTTCTATACTATCGATGCTGGAAAAAAGAATATTTGTCTGTGTCAGCTGAGGGCTGAATTAGTCTAATTCTGTCTTTGTCCTGTCCAATCCTCAAACGTCCATACGTAATCAAAATTAATTGCATTGTAGAGCCGTGTCTTATGTGTCTCTCTGAGCAACTATTAGTTTTCTCTTCAACATAGGCAATTTTTGGTGTAAAAGATGAATTAAACTTCTACTTCCAGAGTATAGCAGCAGGTACATAAATGATACTCACTAACTGTTCCTGTTAGTGTTTCTCTTAAGCATGTTATTTTAATTACTATTATTTCAGTAGTTTACCAACTCAAATGCCTTAAAGGTTATGCTGGCATGTCTAATCAGGCACTTAAATGAATTTCAAAAGTATTGCATGCAGCATGCAAAAAGTATGCATGCAGTTTTACTTCAAGAATTAATAATTTATTTCCTTTAAAACATCTCTGATTCAATGTACACATCATAAGAAATATTTTGTGCAAGTGCATACTAGCAAGACAATGCTCTTCATTTTTTTTTTTTTAATTTGTTCCCATTTACAGTATTTTTAACACCAAATATGTCAGCCTCAAGCTAACCCTTGAATTTCTTCAGATGAATTATGGTGCCCTGAAAATAAGCATTGAAAATTATTTTACAAAAATAAGTAGATTATTTTTTTATTATGATAGGGAAAAGTGTAAGCCATTAATATGAGTATTCACAATATATATTCTAAATTAACATTTTTGCTTCTCTCAAACTAAAAAGTAAATGCTTCATGTGGCTGTAGGGGTAAAAAGAAGAGCAGATAAATGCTACAAGCTACGACTACTGAAGACTGTAATTTTACTGTTGTAACTCGAAGCAAGCGGGACTGTCAGCGAAGTCTAAATTCCAGGTTCCTTATGTGGCTCTCCTTCTCCCCAAAGCAGGGAAGTGGGAACACTGTGGTAAAGATGGGCAGAGATTTTTCATGTTGCTGTGACTAGCTTTTGAGAGTAATATGTTTTATTTCAAATTTTTTTCACAAGTTTTATTAAAAGCATTAATGTTAATATGGAGAATGAGGCTATGACTTGAGTAAAAATTGCTGCTACCATGAAATCTAAAATTTTTGTAGTGATTGTGTAAGTAAATGAGTGAAGATAATAAAAGCCTTACATTGTAAACTTGTAGGCATTTTAAATTTTAGTTTCAATGGGTTTGCTATTGTGTATTTGTTTCAAATTTCAAAATGCCAAGGCATTTGAGAACAATTGGAGGTGAAAAGTATGTTGCCTTTTAGTGCAAAACAAATTCTGAACTTTTTCTTAGATTCACAAGGTTGTATTTGCGTTAAAAAACATTATGATGCTTGCATTAAAAGCTGCTCTGTTCTGAAAGTGCTGTTGCGCCATAAACAGCAGTGACAAATGTATAACTTGTAAAGAAAAGGTAGAAATAACTTTGAAACTGCAGGTACACTGAAGAGCTGAAATGTCCAAATTGAAATTGTATTGCTGTTTAGAAATGGAGCAAGGGGTTTGTGTCATGAGTTGTTTGTAGATAAGCTAACTTAGAGTGATTTTTCAGAATCTTTCTGCTGCCTTAATAACTGGAGAGTAATTAATAGAATGGGAAGATCTGCCCAAATATTATACATACTTCAGTAGTTCCAGTGAAATTGTATTTCAGCTTCAATTGATCTGAAGCTGTCATCTTTTACTAGATGCTTGACTGATGAGAAAAAAATAGATCATCCCAGCAGGCAGTTGAAGAAAAAGAAAAATGTGTGGTTTATAGTAAATCTTGTATTAAAAAACTAAAAACAGTTCTTGCCACTCTTTATTGGTTCAGAAAAAGATTTTTCTCTTATAGTTTTGCATGCCATCCTTAGAAAGGTAGAGGTTTCTAGAAGGATAAAGTGAAACAAGAGTCTAGACGATGGTATTAAACAAATTTCAGGGCATAATGAAGTATCATACAACTTGATTACTTGTCTGCGCAAAAAACTTTTAATAGGTTTCAGTCTTTTGTAGCTCTGAGCAATATCTGACAACTCTATTTACTGCACCTGCTTCCAGTTAATTTTCATACGGGGGTGCATCTGCATATTTCCTACACTAAGTGGGCTTTGTTAGCAGGGCTTGCTCCATGTGAATGAAGAAAGAATCTTCAAAGAACAGGTATTTTTTAACACTTGTTAGTATAAATACACTTTTAAAAAATACATCTGCATTTAAAAATCTATGGTAAGTTTGCCAAAAGTGTGTTAACCAGGCCAGAAGGAATATAAGACGCTGCGGAACTCAATGCTAGTTCCAGTATTTGGCTAATTGTGTGCACAACCTCAGCTCTTGCAACTAGTCGAGAGCTAAACTTTGTGTTTCACCTGCAACTGTAAGGAGGTGTCTGTGCATGTGCCCACAATCTAGTATGTATTTACACACAGAGCATGCTGCTGTGTCTGTGATTTCACCCTTTTTGGTGGAGAGAGCTAGTTGCAATAACTAATGCTTTTATGAAAACACATATCTGTAGTTTTATATATGTAGCTGACTATAATGGTGACTGTACTGAAAAATCTGGTGCCTTTGCAGTTAGCACTTGGATATGTTTTAATAGTAAGTTACTTCATTTTTGGGTTTTTTCTTTCTTTCCTGGTTTCTTGGAAGCATTGGTCATCTACTCAGACTGTCTTGCTTCTTTGTCGCTGTCTGGTATACCTGGTGATATGAAACAAGACCAAGGAAGATAGTGGCATATTTGCTGTTCCAAATGTGTAACCTTTTACTACAACTTAGGTCTCATATAAGTGGCATTTTGATGCCCATTTTATGACAGATGAGTTTTGCTGCTCTTGTTTTCAAAGAGGACAGTCAGGTCTTGGTGCTGGCAGTCATAGTGCAGGCAAGTTTCTCAGCTGTGCCGGTTTCTTATGCCATGGCTGAGCAGAGGCATGTCAGACGTGCCGTCTTGCTATAAGATTTTTTATGACAAAGCAGAATGTTGTTGTATGTTTTGAGCCTCAAGAAGTCGAGCAGTTTCTACCAACTTTTGTGCAGTGATGTGGGTTTTCTTCTGTATGTAATAAACTGATATTTAGTTAGCATTACATCCAAATCAGCAGTCGTTGTAAGTGTGCATGCCTCTGCTGGAACTGTGTCATTAAACAAAGGTTAAATCAACAAAATGTTGTGGGAAGATAAAATTTTAATTATTAAACTGTGTCTGTTTTGTCCAAAGTAGTAATATGAAACTGAATCTGTAATCTCAGATCAGTAGAACCAAGATAATTAATTGGAATAACAATCTGTCCAAAAATGTGAATAATTCTTAAATGGTTTTTCTGATTATTTCTCACAAATTCTGCTTAGCTTTACAGAGAGTGTAGGTGAGAGCTTCACCGAGCATATGCTCTGATGTGTTACAGGAGACTTCAAGGAGCTTTGGATTGATAGCCGTTGGTAAAACGTTAGGGTAAGAAAATGTAAATGGGCATCTTATAACCTGCTTGCAAACCTTGGTCTAAGATGGCTTTTGTGAAATACAGTCTAGCAGAAGGTAGGAACATTATGAGGTGGTCTTTGAGCATTAATTACCTGTAAACAATTACGGTCCTTTGAAATGAGCAGAAACTGGAAACACTGAGGCAGAAAAAGTTGCTTCAAATCTGTTGAAACAAACTGTATTCCTTTGCTTCTTTTAAATGAAGGTGGCTTGGGATCCTGGTGAAATATTCTGATAGTTGTATATAACTAAAAGTACATCTCCCCGCTTGATAACAGTATTAGTCTCTATCAACCCTAAGTGCCACTGTCAGCATTTTTATTGTATTTGTTAATATGTAATCTTAAATGAGCAATATAAACAATGCAGGGACGTTGTACTCTTTTTCTCTTTTTTNCAATGGCTCGCTGGCATTTTAAAATTACATTATTTTAAAGCATGATTTGTTGAAATAGAATGGACTAATCCTGCACACAGACACCTCAGGCATCATTAGCTGTTTTCCCTGTCAGCTATTTTCAGAGGGCAAGGATTTTATGACATCCATCAGCTGTGCATAGTTTTTTGCTCAAGGAAAGCTTTTTTTAAAAAGTTAATATAGTGATGAATTAACAGTATAAATTATAAAGACATAAGGATGTATATCCTGAGTGCAGTGCACGCATTCAATTTAGCTAAGACCTGCCTCTGCAGGAGTTTCCCTGTAAGTGTCCTATAATTGATAGCTATCTCACAAACACTATTTGTTGTCGTAGTTTGAAAGCACAATGTCAAAAAATTTTACCTGAATTTACAGAATAAACATTTTTGGTTAGGCTGCTTTATTCCTGTATCTGATCTTCTAAAACCTAGTCCTGCTACACTAAGCCACACTCTGCACCCTTAGCACAGAATAAATATCTTTATGGGGAGCACAGAGAAAAACCCCACTGTTCTCTAAAGAAGATATGCCATATCTTTTGGCTGGTTTTGTATTCTGAATTTGAGGGATGTATTTTTTAAATTTATTTTTGTAAATTTTAGGCATTCCATTTGGAGGAGCGTTTTCCAAGCTTTCCATTTCTGAAGGAAGCAAGATGAATGGGAACAGTCCAAACTGCTGATCATTCATCCTTGCGATTTTAGGGTTAAAAAACGATATTGGTGCATATTGAAAGGTCAGTATTTATCAGAAGTGATTTGGTAGTCTCTTCTTTCTGATTAAACTTCACAAAACCGTGAGAGTAATAGCATCAGGTGGCTCATGTACTAAGTTTCCTGGGCTTTTTTTGATATTGCATTTGACAGACTTTGCCAGCTGTTAGAAGCAGGCAGTGATTAAAGCATCTCAGATGAGTGTAGATTAACTTTCTGGTGATATCATTAGTGTGGAAATGTAATCCCTTTGAAGGAAAAAAGCCAAGGCAACATTAGTAATGTGGAATTAAGTAGAGCACAATTTAGAGACTATAAATAGTTTAGATATCTAAATACTTAAAATATTTTGTTTGCACTGTGTTGGTATTTATGGAGAACTCTCTATTGTCACTAAAGGCCTGGTATCCCCCTTACACATGGGGGTAAAAAATGAAAATTCCTTGGGGTGTGAAATGGGTCCTATATAAGTTTATAAAGTTTCCTCATTAACATCAATGACAGACTAAATGTGGGCAGTTATTTAATATATTAATTGTTCCTTGCTGTTCTTTGCAAAATTTCATTTATTTTGCCCTAAGCTTCATTTCTTAAAATGTTCCATGCTGTTATGTCCAGTCCTGAGACCTTCAGTGATTTGCAAAAGATATATTGAGCAATTAAAACTAAATTGAAGCCATCCTAGTTCTTTTCACCCTGAAGTCAGAACTCAACCATGCTGTTCGCACTGGTGCCTTTGTAGATTCCAGCTTCCCTTTCAATCTATTGAGATACTGAAGTATTTATGCTTACCTTGGCAGCAAAACATTTTAAAACCAGGGCTTGCAGATTACTGTTATTTCCTATACTGCTGCTTTACTATTGGGGATACTGTAGTGTTGAACTCGACCTCTATGTTTAGCCATAGCAAAACTGGAATGCTTAAGGTTGACTGCTGTTAGGAGGTTCTGGGAAATCTATTATCAGGCAGAACATTTCACACTTCAGTAAACTTCAAATTAATTACATTGATGATACATGAATACCAAAAGAAAGTGAGCATAATTAATGCTACTTCAGCAAACATCAGAGGAAATATTAGTGATTTCCAATTGATGATAATGCTAATGTGTTCTATAGAGGTATTTTATTAGAAATGGTATAATACTGTCTCTTGCAGTGCCTGTGCAATCTGCCAGTTTATTAAGTTAAATATGTTTTTATTGGCAATTTAAAATTATATAAGCATGCAAATGTACTTTAATATAGTCTTAATTATATGCTGTTCACAAGTAGGACAGTTTAGGTGTGAGGACAAATCTGAAATGGAACAGGAACATGAACATGTTATGAAGATATCTTCTAGGGTTTATAGTGCAGCGTTAAGAGCTGATGCTATCTCAACACCATCTGTAATTCAGAGTGACACTTACACAAAAATATCCCATTAATGGTATTATGCTTTCTATTGTTTACAATCTGAGCCATAATGCATTCCACCCTGCCTATTGTAGAGTACTGTAAGAGCAGCCACTGTAAAATGAGCTGTCGGCATCCAGAATGCAGTTTCTCACCCAGAAACAATGTAATAAGAAATACAATTAGATTCTCTGATTAGCAGAACACAGCGAAATTATATAAGGTGGTTTTGAATTTTTTTGCAGATGTTAGCACTTTATAAATTTGCATTGGAATCTTATTTCAACCACTAAGACTGACTTTCAAGCAACAGTAAGCAGGGTATAGTTAACCACTGAAGCAGAAATCTAGAGTCAATGAGTAATTATTAAGAGCTTTCCAGAATATTAGCTGTTTCAGTTGCTGCAGTGATGGAATAGTCCATTAGATATTTCTGTTTCTGGCAACTCCTGAGAATTGATTCTGGTACGAAACAACGAGCCATTTTGATCAATACTGTAATTACTCTTATTGATGGATTGTTTTACAATGATAGTCATCATTGCAATATGTCTGCTCAGGAGGCATCAAGACTGTCCGCTGCATGCAGTAATGCGCCACAAATATCTGATTCAAATCAACACACTATTGAGACTGGGCTGACAAGCGTGAAATTAATTGTTCCACTTCATGTAAGACCTGCATTTTTCTTTTGAGAGGGTAATTTGTTGCTGTGTGTAGCCTGAGAACAGCACAGCCTTGGTGCCATGTTAGGTGTGGCTTTTTTGGTCTTTGTCTCTTCCCCACAAGATCAATTCTTTTGCCCTTTCTAAGCATAAGCAAAGGAATTCATGACTCAAGGGTTCTGACAGAATTCGTATCCTTTCAGGTTTTTGAGGAGGGAATTGCATACCTTGGCAAGAGAAAAACAGTCTTTATGATCCAAGCTATTGGAAGGTTTTAAAATATAGGAGTAACACCAAGGCAAGAAAATCCCAAATCCTTGTGTATGAAAGTATAGCAAAATGAGAGATAATTTTTGGAAGCTGATAGTTTGTTTCTTTTTTTTTTTTTTCTTAATGGATATTTATACTGAAAATGTTATCTTCAAATTGCCTTGGTGGAAAAATAGAGGCTGCTTTCATTGAAAGAAAATATTTAGAAACATAAATATTGATGTTCTGTGTCATACCACTATGGTCTATTGATGGTTGGTGGGACAAATGGCTTATGAAGTAGTGTAAGCTAAGTAATCTAACATTTATTGTGATAATGTAGTGATGGTTATTAGTACAGTTCACAAAATTGTTTTCCCCTTAATACTTTGTGTGCTTCCACTTTAAGGGTGTTATATTTCAGCTTTAGGTTTAGTTAAAGAATATTCATGCTGGTAAAATATTTGAACATAAAGCTTTTAAACTTTACCTACTCTGTTTTGTCATTTTCTTCTCTCAGGGTTGTTTGTTATAAACTGGCGTGGTGTGCGTGCACCCAAGCATATGCAAGTTTACTGCAATCTGTTTAATATCTAACAAATAAAGTCATAGCTGGGTATAGATAAACTGGCTTGAATATGGAAAATACAGAAATAGCTCTGGGAATCCCTGGCCATTTCTCAATCTACAATCCTGTCTATCACTGTTGGACTTAAATGTTGATGAGGATGATGGTAAATTCGTGTTGTGAGCTGCTAGGAACAACCTTCTTGCAGAAGGGAAGAGCCCAGCACAGAGTCAGTCCCTGATTTATTATCATAAATATTAAGGTTCACGTCTCTTTTGCTTATTGGAAAGAAAAAAGAAAAGAAGTCCAGTCTTAAAGCCACCATCAGCACAGGAAACGGTCAATCTTTTTAAATACTGCTTGTCTCATTGATCTCAGCGGGCCTTTTGTGATGTGATTTCAGTGCTTTTAAATATACCTTGTGTAAAATGGCAGTGATGGGGAGATTGTACTCCTAAAGTGAGCTGTTCATCGTGTTTCAATGTTACAACAGCATTGCTGTCTTATGGACCTCGCAGGGAATCTTGCAGTGATGGAACACTACCAACAAGTTTTTAGTGTATACCCCAAGCAGATGCACAGATGGTTTATTTTTCAAGAATTTCTCTTAACAGACAAACCTGTGGTTTTTTGCCCAACAAAGTTCTTCGAGGACTTGAGCTGTGCTCTGACTGATCCCATGAGGACTCTTCTTCATCTGTGCCCCGTGCCACACGTTCCACGTTTGTGTCATGCCTATGCTTTAGTGATGAGCAGTAGCATTGTAACACGTGCTATTCTATTGTACTAAGTACTAACATGATTAGGCATTGATAATCTCAATTGTTTCTATCAACAAATATCATAGATACTGTATCTCACTGAACCACATTGTCCAGTCAGGCCTCATCTTGTACTGTTCAGTTCTGCTCTTTGTCTTCCATAGTAAGCATTCACGTGTGCACCTCCTTTGCTTTTGTAGTGACTGGGGTTAGAGATGATGCCTGTTAGAGACCTGTAGCTCAGGTTAGGCTGAGTAGTGCTGATTAGGCTGGGTAGTGCTGATTAGTGGGAGAAAGGCAGTGATGGACACCAATAAGACAGCAGTGTGCTCCTGGGAGCATTGCGAGGTAACTGCTGAACTGAGGCTGGCAGAAGTTTGCTTATGGGTGGTTTTCAGCCCTGGCCTCCAAATTTGAACTGTAACGTCAATGGAAAAACCCCTAATGGAAATACCAGCAAAGAGTAGGTGATGCAGTTGGTACTGCTATGTTCCTGAATTTTGAAGCTTTGGGTGGTTTGTTTTTTTTTTTTTTTAAACTTTATACACCTGAAAGTAATGACAGAGAGGAAATAATTTAAAATACAGTATAATACCCAGGAAAATTCAGTAAGAGGAAATAATATCTAGTAGTTCTGATCCTTGTCTAAACCTACCATCTAGTTAACATCTCCTGCCTTTTTTTTATTCTGATACTCTAAATTAGCTTTTTTCAACTCTTTCCATTGATGTTAAAGACATCTCTGTTAACAAGGATTCATTAAAAGAAAGTGATCCAGTGTAAAATGACTGGAGAGATAGGTGTTACTTGTGATTGAAAATCTCTGCTTTTGCTGAAAAGGTGTTTCCTGAGTAAGTGTTTACAAAATATTGATGGAACGCTTGTCTAATGACAAAGCTGGTATTTGTAGTCATTAATAGTACTTCATGTTGGAGAATATGAAAGGAATAAAAAAGAGACTGAGGATGCCTAGCTGTCCCATCAAATATGAGGTGGGCTTCCGCTTTTAAGCTGTGTAGCTGCATTGCATTACATGCATTGTCTAGCTGGACAGCTTAAATCTTTGCAAGTAATAAAATGCAAAGAATTTAATGCCAAATACTGAATTTACCACATAGGTATAACCAAGTGAACTTTTGTTTGCAGAAGATGTTACTTCAGAAAAACGTTCAGAACTTCTAACTGATCTGTGAACAGAGTTAATTTGCATAATTTCCTTGCTACTCTCTTTTGACTGTTTATCCCTTTTAACTGAAGGGCTTGTTTGCAGTGATTTTATAATAAGGACGTTTTATATGATATTTAAATAATATTTAAGTAAAACAAATAACTGAAAATCCCATTTAATTAGAACTTTAGTCCATATTTATTTTAAAATCCCTCAAACTTTTAAAAAAGTCTTACAAGTATTCATGAACTGTTTGTAGAATACAGTATTGGTTGGGGCATCTTTGAAGGTCTCAGGTTAATTGTGTTTGTCAGCAGGTCAAGAGAATCAAGAAGTGTCACAACCTGGAAAAAGTGGTTTGGTTAAATCAACTTCCCTGCGTTGAAAGAAGAAAGTATTTCGTGTTGTATGGTATAACTGAAACAAAATCCAAGTCTTTTTTGAAACATTTGGCTTTTGGTTGCTTTCTGCCTGAACCCCTTTAAGTTTATACTGCTGTTTGAAATGTAAATTGGATTTCCATGTAGGCATGAATCAAAACCAAATGAAGTAAGGCCAGGGCCAGTTGTGGCTCAACTCTAACAAATACAAAAATATAAAAAACAGTGTCAGGGATATTTTGCTTTGCTCTCTTTCTCCCATAGTTGTGCTGCAACAGCAGGGATCTTATTCTTTCAAAAATATTTTGAGACAAAAATTTTGGAATTCAATATATTTTTGTGTTTTGCACTACAGTTTCAGGTATATATGTCTATAAAAAAAATCATGCTGTCTCCTGAAAGTGTGCACACAAACTAATCAACTGCTGTTGTACTTCAATGAATCAAAAATGGAGGGGGAGGGGAACCACCCAAATAACCCACACCCTTCTCCCAAACACCCACCTCTTTACTTTTTTTTTTTTNGTACATTATTTTTTGTTGAACCTGGGTGTTGCAAATGTAATTACATTTTTGCAATGAGCTCATTGAAATCTAACACTTATCTTTAATTCATACAAAGGCCAAATACGAAACAAAGCTCTTTCCTAAAGATAGATTATGCTGGGGCAACAAGAAGAAAATGTATCAGGCTGTTCTCTAGGTCAGAAACTCAAAAAACTGCTACTTGCTGACCTTCCAAAATGTAAAAGATATTCTATTGATCTGTCTACTTCTTAATTACCATAATCCTGTCTACTTTGTTGCTCTTATGGTGTGTGATCTGTGATCACTCAAGTTTTATTTTATCATTGGTATCAAATATAATACACCCTTGGTCGCTTACAGTTCTAAGATTGTTTCTACATGTATTGATTTTTAGCTTGTTTTATTAAATTGTATGGAGAAGAAATTCAAAAGCTTGCTTGATAAATGTCTTACAGCTCTTGTTTCTTGTAAGAAAGAAGTATCAACTACGTGAAGTAGAAAAAGAATCAAAGAACATGGTTTGCCTTCAGAGATCAAAGAAGGGAGGGTTGCAGGGCAGAATAATAGGTGTGTAGGAGCAAACCTGCTGAAGCATATTGTTGTTGCCCCAATAATGTAGATAAGAGCTATTTGTCTTCAGTCTGGACAGCCCCACCTGAGACAAAAGTTTTCTGAGCAGGGAACATATGCCCCTGCTTGAATTTCAAGTAATGCTTTCCAGTTCTGAATGGCAGAAAGAAGGTTTTTTTTGTTGAAATTCTTTAAGATGCTCACTTTTGGTGGGTTTTATGTTTGAATAGTGTTACACAGCTAGTTTACTGCTTTAGTTTCTCTCATATAGGGTTTTGTGCCTCTCTGTGTATGCATCTGGGTTTTTTTTCCCAGTATTACTTTAGAAATGAGAAAATTGTATTAGTTCAATACTAAATATCGATATGTATTGTTTTAACAAAAGCTGGCTATGACTTTTTAGGAATAAAAAATCAAAGCCACTTCAGATAAAAACAGAGCTTGCTGTTGTCTGATGCTCAAAAGGCTACTTACCTTCATACGTTGTGGGCTTTTCTTGGATTAGTTTTTTGTTTTGTTTTGCCTCTTTTTTTTTTCTTGAGATCAGCATTAAAAATTCCATTCATTTAATGGCTTCTTGCTTTGTAAAAATTCTGTTATCATTTGTAGCTGCTGTTATTACAATTACTACTAGGAAAACATGTAAGTAAATTACCATGTGATAAATCTCTCAACATTTTGTACACTTTACTTACTAACTTCTGATATCTCTTCTATAGTGAAGGTTATATATTTATCTCTTCAAAATATCATCATAATGAATATATGATGTAAATGGAAATTGTGACATTTGCTTTGTTTGTGTAATGTCCAGAGTAGATTGATTAGAAAGAAAAAAAAGAGTCCATCTGTCCAAGAGCTTTACCAGGTGTGCCTCGACTTCTTTTTCTCCCCTGTGGTAGTACTATACCTGAGGGCTCTTTTGCACTTTGATACACAGTGGAGATTCACACTTGTGGTAGAACAGACTACTGCCAACTCAAAGCAAGATGCTTTAAAAAAATGAAGGTAGGGAAGCAGCTATAAAGAAAAATACAGAGCTGAATACTACTGAGCGGGAAATATTGGGACAGAGGGGGTTTTGTGGCTATTGACACTCTGGATCTTATAGAGTTATAACACTTGAGTGTGTTATTGGTATTGAACCTAAGGCTGACTTTAAAACCAGTAATTTGTCTCCATTCCCAACAGCCATATTTGAAGTAGTAAGTGCTCAGTATGTAACTGCTTTGATCGGATTAGCAGATTTAAGGATTATGTTTGTCTGTGCTGGAACTGAAAAATACTTTTTCTAAAAAAAATCCCTGCATGTATATGTAAGTTTTCAGAAGTTGTAATTTCTTTCCTTATTTGTGCTTTAATCATGGATAATGTGGTAGGCATATATAATGCATTGTATGATTAAAACTTGTTAGAAAAATGGATCAAAATTCTGCTTTCACTCACTTGAGTCAACCATCATAATTCTGTCTCACACAGGTACTGATTGTGTATCTGACATGACCACAAAATACCCACTGTCAGCTGAGAATTGCCTCTCTGCCTAAAGCTTACTGTATAAGTAGGAATTACTTTCTCTGTACCTCTGTTCTCAGAGCATTTTTGGAATAAAGCAACAGTGATTTAATTTTGGAAAACAGACAAACTGGAGTGATTGGACGCATGAGCACTGCAATATCTAATGAACACTGGTGTGTTCTGCTACATTGGGCCTGTCTACACTAGGAATCTGGTTTGTTCCAGGACTTCAGTTTTGGACTGTCTTTGAGAGCAACCGATTTGTCTGCAAGATGAATTGCAGGTACTAGTTTGTTGTAGGGTCCATGTGTAGTTTGCTGTAGTACTGTGTGTACTGTGTTGAGACCAAGTCCTTCCTCTTAGGAGTCCTCAAGGGTCTCATAGCAGGTCATGTGTGCTCAGATGTTCGCATATCCTCAAAGGCATTAAGGACACCCCCCCCCAGCTTTATGCTAGAAAATTCCTGTTTTGTTTTCCTGACTCAGATCTAATGGATAGTAATAATGTGTCAAGAGCAGAGGAGCTGAGAGCAGATGGAGCACAAATGCAGGAGGGACTTAGCGCCGGCTGGGGCAGATGGGCCAGGCATGAACCATCCGACTTTGGACCAATTCCCACAGACTGAGCTGGGGATGAGGGCTCCTCACCTTGGTTTGATCCATAAAGACAGTGGGAACATAGTTGTCCTGCTACCATGAGTTCTCGCCAGCAGACCCACCTGGAGCACTGTCAGTGCTTGCCTTGGTTGCAAGACAGACCCATGCAGGTGGAACACACATACTGAGGCAGCCACAGCTGCAGTTACAGTGAAGTGAAGACCGGTCAGCAGCTGGGGGAGTCTGGATAGAATGAAAAAGCTCTGTGCCACAGGAGTACCTCGAGATATGCTTTTTTTCACTCCTAGTCCAGTTTACCATTAAATATTCCTGGAATCAATTGATTTGTCTGTGTATAGCCGAAGGTAATGTGTATAGCCCAGTGTTCTGCTCTACATAAGTTGAAAATTTTTAATTCTTTTGTATGCTTGGGTATCAGAGCTGAAAATAATAGTGCAGCAGGTTCTAATGTTGTAAAGTGTTTTGTATCTCTAGTTTTAAAAATAATCCAAAACAGAGATATCGCCATTTCTCCTTTTGTTTTGGAGTGGAAAATGTGAAGCCTTAGTGAATGATACGGACGATTTACACTGGAAATTTGAGGAAATATATAAACAAACTATATGTGGAAATGAACCTGGTTGTTATGTTTTGAAAAGCAGCCATCGTGCCTGTGCAGGAACTGATTTCCAACAAAAAAAATTCAGTGGCAGATTTATTGAACAGGCACAGTTGCCAAATTGTCACAGTAAAATGTAGTCACTTCTTTGGATCTGGATCAATGCTTCATATAGTAAATATAGATGAATGTCTGTATACAGATGACTGAATTTTGAGCTAGAATTTTATGAATCTGTATTTTCTGTGGTTTTTCAAGGAGAGGATTGGTTTGGTACACTTTCAGACCTGCAGTCCTCAAACAGTATTGCCAGTGAGGCTGTTGGAGGCACTGTAGGAATGCAAGTACAGTATCGGTTTCTGAAGAAGAATATATTCTTCACTAGCAATTTGTAATTGTTGAATGAGCTCTTAGAATAGTGATAAAACTGATTTTTATGTTTTGATTAAATAGAACACAGCACATGATATATAATGCAGTAAGGAATTCTTAAAGTACTTTAATAGAAATTGATGGTAGTGATCACATCAGGGCACTGTTTAGTACACTTTCAGTTTTAGGAGAAATATTGAATTGTCCTCTGGTTATAGGATATTATAGGATAACTGTGTTTTGAAACCTCTTGCCTTTTCCATAAGCTGCAGTAAGTTAACACTTCAAATGGGGTACATAAAATGTATAGTTATCAAATAAAAGCAATATTAAATATTCCTGTTACCTCTCTGTGAAGTGCTATAAAGTGCTGTTTTGCTGTGTACCTCTGTAGGTTTTGGGGCTTTGTGTTAGACCACTTGAGGCTTTTATTCAGTTGTAGTAGTTTGCTTATTATATTGCATTTATACTCTATATAAGTCTGATTCTTGCTGCTGCTTGAGTTACAGATTCTTATATTTCAGGCTACTTTTACAGTGTTTTGTACTTGCTTTTATGTTGTCTATATATGCTTTTAAATTTCAGATCTCAGTCTGGTAGTTCCTACTCCTGTGAGTACTATTTGCGTAAGTAGGAGCTGTGCTGACGTCAGTTTGATCAAGTTAGGTGAACAAGGAATCTAGTAGGTTTGCAGGAATCTATAATATGCTGTATGCAAATTTCTTTCAGTTTAAAATGATTTAGAACACTTGCATCTAATGCATTAAGCAATAATATTCCTTCTAGCTTTATGGGGGGAAAAAAAATAAGAAAAAGAAGAGAAACCAACCCTAAAAAAAGATTCATCCACTCCTACCTGAGAAATTTTTTTAGGCTACTTAAATAATTTTTTTTTTATCGTTCCTTTCCCTCTCCCCCCACGTTAGGATTACAAAACTGGTTAGTACAGTCATGGCTTCTTTCAAACTGTTTTAATAATATTAGCTTTACCCTTGTTCCTCATTTCCACAGAGGTGAAAGTACCTATGGTTAATAAAAAAGCTTGATCTATTAACTTTGTGGTTTATTTTGGTAGAATACATGAATCTCGTCCCAACTTGGTTTATTTATTATCATTTCCAAGAACCTGAGTATAGCTGGACATTTTGTATTTCTGCGTGGGAAGTTGTAGGAGAAGCAAATAGTTTGTGTAGAATTCTCTGTATTATTTTTGGACTAGAAGAATCTGACATCCAAGAAAATTGCTTATGCAGTTAGATTTTGTTGTTTCTCCATCGGGATGGATTGCATGCTCTGCTTTAGAAGAAAAGAAATGATGATTTACGCAAGTACATAATGGTCTATGGGTAATGAGCGTGTGAGTGCGTGCTTTGCAGAAATGAGATTCAGGCAACCATAATGTATAGAATAAATAGTGACAACTGTGAATTACAGAGCCCTAGTTCCACTGAGGAGTTCTGCAGATAACATAAACTTGAAATGCAAAGCTTGGGTGGTTTGTGATGTTCCATCACTGGAGCCCAGAAGAAGAGAATTAATTCCAGTCCAAGCTCAAGAATTCCAAATTCTTGTGATTTGCTTTTAACACATCAATCTCGCCTCTTTTCCCATTTTAAATAGTGTCTCTGCATCTTCCTGTCTTATGATGGTGTGAGTGGTGTCATGTGCGTTCTCTTTAGTCTTTGTCTTGCAAGCTTTTAGGAATAGGAATAGTCATAGTTCTCATTTTCAAACTACTGCAAACTAATAATTAAGATATAGTTGTAATGTCTTTAGCATTGTCTTCTTTTAAATGTCCAAAGTTTGATTGCTTATCGGTCAGCTTAAATTCTTTGATGTTGTGTTAGAGAAAAGCTTTAGCTTACGTGCATGATTTTTTGGAATCTAAATAGAGAGTAAGTTTTTTTGTAATTCTAACTACAATTATTTGAGCCTCTATTTCTTGTGGAGATGTGCAGTTTTCAATTAAGTAGTAGTTGGAAAGTGTTTTTATGCAATGCGTTTCTTAAGAATTCTTTGTTTACGGGGGAAATAAAAACAGCGTTTGTATTGAAAACTATTGTTTTTATTTTTAAGTGATATAAAGTCCTTGTGATACTTCATGATACGTATTTCCCACATGCTCAAGTGGATAACTATTTTTACAAACTGAGTATTAGATTATGTGCATAAACATTTCACGGTAAAGACACAGAGAATTTTTTATGTTTGAGTGTATCACAGTATTTCAGAATGACAGGTATTTTGTGCTCTTGCTACGTAAGGAGCGTTGCTGCTTGGTCTGTGTGTATCTTCCTTGTATGTGAATTAGGCAAAGTAGTATTTATTCCATCAGATTCATCTTTTTCTCAAAATTCTGTGTTCTTTTCACTGTTTAAACATGTACACATTGAGAGCCTTGAAAATACAGTAATATATTAAACCCCCAAATATTTATTTGTCTTTTGACTTTTTATATTAGATTTGAAGTTAGCTAGCTAGATTTCTTTTAGCAATTAGTGTAATAAGCCTTTGCATTTTATGCAGATACAGTATATGTGATATAAATATTATTGCTGGGATGTTGTTATTATTATTAACTGTTTCTATTACTGTAATTCCTGGAATTTTGAAAGGTGTTTGGGATTGCACCGTGCAAACTGAGACTGATGCCAGGTCTATAGAACAGAAGCTGATTCTCAGACCTGGAACAGATTGTTCTTGGGATGAGACTACTGGGGGCTTTTCACAGATTTTGTTTTCTGCCTAATTTGCAAGACTAAGCCTAAGAGCAAGGTGAAGCTGAATATGGAAATATTATTATCCCTGTTTAATACCTTGAGAACAGAAGCACTGAGGAATTAAGTGGCAAATTCAAGGTTATGCAAGCTCTGTGGCAGAGCTGGGACCTGAGCCCAATTCTTTTGAGTCCAAGGTTAATATCTCAACCACCATACCATTCTTCCTCTAAGAATACAGTCTTCACTATAACCCCAAATTTCACTTATGCTAATTTTACTTCAAAAACAAAATCGTTTTGACTTAAATTTTCCATAGTTGCTCTCAAATAATAAGGGAGGCAAAACCTGCTACTTTTATGTTTGCAAAGTTTTTTTGACGATTATTAAGATGCATTTATTAGTAAAACAACTGATTTATCCAAATTGTCTGTAAGCTTAAATAGTAAGACCTTCTATGCTGTCTGTGAGACATTTATCTGTATTACAGATAATTTCGTTATTTACTGTAGACATTGCCTGAAACTAGACAGATTTTTTTATCTTGGCAATATTTAAACTAGCAAATGTAGTTTTGATATACTTATTCTCTCTCTCAGTATTTATTTGTATGTAAAATGATAGATAAATTCTGTAGAAATTATTAATAATATGGCAGTTTAGAAGTCTAAAATTTAAAGTGTCTGTTGAGGGACAGTTGACTCAGACTTGATTTATATTGTAGCTCTCATTTTAAAGAATTAAAGTTCTCATATAAAAGATTTTAAAAAAATGAAGCATGAGCATATGCTGCCTTTCTAGAAGGTGCTTTATTATAGAACTAAATTATCATTCCTTCAAATGCAACTTGTGAAACTAAACCTGGAATAGTATGGGATTTTCTTATTTTTCTTTTTTGCAAATCAGCCTTGGTAAAAGGGTAATAAGCCAAGACCCATAACTGACAGAACAATAAATAGTTAGGAGTCTACACAAACTTACTATAATTATTGTGAAAGAAATAGAAATATTAATAAGTCTTAAATATTGTATAGCTAATGCCATGTGTGCTGTGCAAAAAAGCTAGACTTCTACTACCAAAATATTTTCAAGAGAACTTGATTTTCAGATACAGCTTCAAAGATCTGGTTTGTTAAGGTATGCTATTGGAGTAGAAACAAATTTAACACTACTTTTTGATAATTACTCATTCTCACTCAGTTTGCTTTGTGATATATGCTAGTACCTGGTCCTCTTAAACTGTTTCAGAAGATCTGTGTAAAAATGTTAGTAGATGAATGAATAATATATTTTAATGGTTTATAGATCCTTTCTATACAAAGATATTGAAGAATGGTAGCAATTTCAGCATCAAATTATTCCTGGAAAACAAGTTTAATTTGTTTTACGAATGAGGAAATGAAGAAACAGAAAAGTGAAAATAAGTCCATCAAAAGACTGCTGCATTGCTGGGCAGGCAGCCGCAGTGCTTAGAGTTTGTGTCCTCTTCCCAACTGTCATTTAGCAAGTGCTTTGTTTTGACTCGTAGTTTGCTATGCAAAAAAGAGAGCCTATTTATGCTCTCTTTTTATCCATATATGACCCTTATACTCATCTCCAACTTCTTAAGCGAGGGAAGGGAACTGCTCCCTTTTTATGGACAACAGACAGAAGATCAGCTCTAAGAGTCATGGAATCAGATATTTTTTTTTCTAAATATATTGATCCTTTCATATGCTATAAGTAGTTAACTAATATTATTTTGAAATTAGATTAGGGAAGAACACCAAGGAGGGCCAAAGATGACCAGCAGATTACAACCTCGATTTATTTGTTGTTACAAAATTTGTAAAATGTTTCTGCTTGTTAGTGAAATTATTATCTGGGAACAAAGACTTTTTCTGGGCAGGATTATAGCCACCGCATGCTAATTAATGGAACAAAGAGATGAGGATTACAGAAGCAATAACAGTAAAATATCCAGGAACAGTTGCACCAGGACATTATCTTCCTGTCAGCTGTGCTGTTGTGTGCTTTGGCACTTCTCCTCTTGTCATCCCACCGTAACCAGAGACTTTTATGAGGGCCTCACAGGACCATGCCTCATTCTGTCCCTGTGGCTTTTTTTTTCCAGAGAGTAATCTTACACACTGGGTCAGCAGAACCAGATGGGAAGAAGAAAATAATCTAGTGCTGGTATTCTTAGTGGGATGTTAATGGTTCACCAAAAGTGATAGAGGATGGGTGATTTCTTTAACCACTAATTGTGAAATAAACAGTTTATGGTGAAAGTGAGTCACTCTTCAAAAATATGTAATGGTAGCTTGGATATCCTCAGTCTGTTTTGGCAGGAGATTATAATGTATAGCGGAGGATATTTTCCTAGTTATCAGGGTCATCGCAGAGTTCTTAATCCGGTAAATCATCATTATTTTTTACTGGAAAGCATGAATATATGATAAAAGATTATCTTGTTAGAGGCATGTTTTCACTTCTGAGTACCAGAGATTAGAAAAAAAGCACATTTAAATATCCTGCATCTTCTTCAACTTCTGTTCCACTGTTTTATTTAGTAATGTCAGCTTTTCAGGGCTCCTAGTGGAGAGTATTTGTGTAGTGTATGCTATTTCTAGCCATGTGGCACCTAAGCTCTGGTTTTTAGATAGTTATTTAAGCAAGTGAGGTCACGCAATTTTCTATTAATTGTTTTGGGAATGAGCTTCCATCAACCACACATCTCTTCTAAAGCCATCACCAAAACATCTTCTTTTGAAGCAGGGATATAAATGGGCTGGAATGTGATTGGAATTCATGCTTACTCTTTGAGTTATTTCAAATGCAGTATTTACAGAAAGCTGAAAAACTGGCAGGAATCACATTAACATTCTTTAATGCAAGCTGTTATCTCAAAATTATCTAATTTACTGCAATAAATGCTCCCGGTCTCTTATAAAAGTATAATTTTATCTCTTTGACTTGCAAGGAGATAATAATGAAGTGCTTGTGGTTTGACTTTTAACCTCCAGTTGGAACAGGAGAATTTTGAAGAATTTGTGAAAAGAAAATTGCTGGTATGAACAGAGTGGGGTTTTTGTTTGTTTTAAAGGCTGGAAAGCATTCTCATTTCAACTAAGGCATCTTTCAATTTAGGCCTGATTAAAGTGTTCTGGAGATGTAAGGTGGCACCATCAATACTTTTAAAGCATAAATAACACTAAGGGTTCCTTACAGGCTCTGTAGATATGAATCAGTGAAGTGTTGCATGCGGGCTTGGGCTGTTCTTGCAAAAGGATCTTTTCTATTTTCATATTCCCTTTAGATAGGTTTTGGTGTAAATGATTGGTAATCTGATCAGAATGCTGCTGTGCGGTTTGTGCAGGGCTACACGGGGAACTGCGACATGCTGCTTGCCTGTTCCCAACACTACAGAGATGGAACACAACTGTAATAGCTCCTGTTCCTGTTTGTCATTGATAGTTATCAATAACGTTGGATCTGGAATGGCATTAATGTTTCCTCATGTGCATCTCTCCACAGTACTTGTACTCCTCCAACAGTAATCTGTAAGACATGTTAAACCACAAGGAGATGTGATGGGCAGGTGTTGCTAACTAGCTTAATCCAACTGGTTTACTTGTCATTCCACCATAGTTGGGGGATAGTGGAAAGGTCTCCTTCAGCTGGTGACTAGGAACCTTGGAGATTAGTCCATTTCCCTTCTCCTGGAAGTGCTTAGAAAGAGGGGGGGTCCGTTGTGGTGAAGCCCCTCATTAAGAGGTTATGATGTTGACTCAGATCTGAGGGCAAGTCTTCTGCCCATCTTAGGGTACTCTCTAGAGATCACTTCAAGCTTTTCCTGCCAATAAAAAAAATATATAAAATTTATGAAATTAAATTCCATAAGGTAGCATGATCTTGAAAACAGAGTTGTGTTAGTAAGAAGAAATGGTTAAAAGGGACCTTTATTTTGAATGAATTAAAGAAAACCTTTTTTCATGCCTTTTTAAAAGCCACTGAAGAACAATCCTTCTTTTGTAATGGAAACAAAACTCTGTTGTTTTGCTTGATGATGCCCAAAGAGAACGGTTGAGTACAAAGCTGCTTTTATTATGCCATGAGATTTTCAATTACCGGAACCCTTCCCAACTGTTGTACTGGAGTAGGAAGAGTGGCTTTTTCAGAGTTTAGAATTTGTGCGAACATTGAGAGTTAATATAAAATATATTAATAGCTTTATTGTAACAGGTTATTTTGTGATGCTGCAAGGTAGAATTTTAATGTAAGAAAAAGCACAGGTAGTGCAACTGATGAATAACAGGGTGCTTGTGAATTGTTTTCAGTTTGCATTTAAAAAAAAAAAAAGGAGGTGGTGTTCTTGTGCAGCCTTAAAGATGCCTTGTATCTTTTGCTAGTGGCTATTATGCATTCAGGCACCTCGGGAACAAAGAAATGACAGAGAAATGGATGGCCTGGGCTTAACTAAGTAGGTGATGGTACAGATGAGGCCTGATAAGCTTAACACTTCATCTCTGTGCTGCCACTGCGGTTTGCAAGGAGATTAGAACTGTCTGACTGTGAGGAGGGCGAGCTCCACAAATTCACTCATACATGGCAGTTCTGTAATGAGGTGATACTTCATTCCTTAAACTACTGAACTAGAACTGCACAAACAGATGTATGCCTCTGGCAGTCCTGGGCGTGCAGCGCAGGCTCTGCCATACCCCCAAATGCAAACACAATGTCCGGTTGCCACAATTATATTTTATTGATGTAAGCAGCTCTTTGTAATAATTAATTTGTAATAATAAGGGACAAATTGTTTTTTTGTGAAAGGAGGAAACCTGCAAGTAAATTCAGGGTGTTTATGTTGCAGGGTAGAGTTTGAATTTGACACAAATCTAAATGATAATAATTTTTCAGTAGGTTAACATGACAAAATCTGGTGTTGGAAATTAAGAGTGTTCTGCCCTTGGTTACAAGCGTTATGTTCCTTTACAGAAAAGCTCCTTTAGAAAGCTCACAAAACGGAGATGCAGCCCTACAGTTTCTCGTAAGCAACCAAAGGTTGAGCTCAGTCTCAGAATTTAGCTTTTGTGAGCTTGATGACATGAGTTTAGCAAAACTACATAAGGATGTGTGGGGAGTCAGAAACTACTACTGGGACCCTAATTCACAAACTGATAGCTTTAAGTGCCGACTTGTTCTGCCTGCTTCAGGCGGACAACTTGTGATTTTAACTTCAGAATATGTTAATTACTCTGCTGTCTTAGAGGCTTGAATGCAGTTCATCGGGAAGGTCATTGCTTTGTGGTGAGCAGAAGGAATTTATCAATAAGCAGTAACCTGCGATTCAGACAGCTTTGATGTTCTGAGGCTTAGCAAAATTGTGTATTTCTACCAAGCTATGAAACAGTACCAGTCTGCTGAGGGCAGTATGAACATTATCATGAAGAATATGTTTTAACATGGAAACTTTCATTTCGATGTCTTAGTGAAAATGTACTGTTAACTCTAGTAATTTAAAGCTTTCTTTGTGCAAGAATAGGACTTAAAAGAATTCAAACACAATGAATATTAAAATTCTCTTTAGAAAGTGATGGCATGCCTTTTAAAATAAGAGAGCCGGGAGCTTTATCTTGTTTCCTTTTCTAGAAGCTTGCTGGTCTTGGGCTATTCCATGAAAGCAACAGGATCACCAAATCTTTTTTATTTCCTAAGAAGGGGATGCCTCTGTTAGATACTGGTGACTTACATCTAGTCTCTTTTTCATTGCAAAAAAAGGCATCATTTAATTAACCAGAGGAGTTGCATCAAATAAACTGAGCCTCAATGTAAGCGAACCTAATTTTTCAGTGCTGAGGCTTTCCATTATGCTATAATGAACCACATAAGGCTTAAAACATTTCTGTGCATTTATTCCCTAATAGCGTATTTGTGTTGCAGAAATGTGATATTAGACTGTTTATATTAATGAACATCCCAGCTAGAACAAAATCTTTTATTTAAGAAACAACCTTTCAAATTTCAGTACTTGAAAATATCAGCTAGTATATGCATATGCTCCTAAAACATAAACTGTTTTCTTTAGATGTGTGCAAATAAAGTAATAATTTTTGAAGTGCTATAAGCATACGAACAGAAAAGATAAAGTAAGGAGATAACAGTATGTGTTCTTTTTCTAATTAACAACTTTTATGTGATTAAAATGTTCTTCTACTAGCTTCCTCTCATGTGTGAAGGGAGCAAAAGTAAATTAATTACCATCAGCCTGAAGGAGAGCACACTGTATTTTTTACGACTTCATTGTATTGATTTGGCTGTTATTCATGGTTTATATTCTCTCCTATGCAGATTGATGCATCTTTAATTTACAGATACATTATCATTAATAGTGGTTTATTGACCTAGTAAAACAAAGCTGTTGCAGGGTTCTTTCCAGTGCAAAAGCTCCGTGCTACTTCTGATAAATATATTGGTTTGTGCATCCTACTGCAGGCTCCTGAGATAGACAGTTTATTTCCATGTACTGTGGTGATGATCTGTCACGGTGCTTTGTGTAAAATGCTTTATTTTTTTCATGGGACTAATTCTGTTGGAGATGTAATAAATTCCTAAATTACAAATACTTTCTAGACCTTTGAGAAGGCGACAAAAGCTGCATAAGTATCTCCATGTTTGTGTATGTATGATGCAGCTAAACTGCATATAGAAGCCTCTGTGAATAACAGAAAAAGAATGCGCCCCTACACTTAAAATTGAGACAGGTTTGGTTCAGATTGAATTTGGTTAACTTTGGGCAAAAGTGTTTTAAGTTTGCAAAAACAGCACTAAACTGGTGTTTTGTTGAATTGTTTCCAATCTGATCAATTACTGACATGTAAGTACACAGAAATAAATGTACCCTAGCTTGGCAGCTAACTTGTTTTCTTGTTTGGTCTTTGGTTTTGTTTTGTGAGAGAGAATAGAGTCAAGACTAAAACAGTCATGAGACTGTACAAGTTTCTAAGTAGAGGGTCTGAATCTCATTAGTTTTTGACATAGGTTTTGATGAAGGAAGTATCATTAGGGATATGTACACTTCAATAACACACCTTGTGTTTTCAGTTTCAGGGGAAATTAGGGTTGAGATTGAGGTTGATGTTGTTCACCCCCCTTTCTGCAAAATTTTAAATTGCTCAGTGTGTTTATTTACTCTTTGCAGTGACATTTGGGAATACCTGCTTATGGAATATCATGGTTATGATATGACGACACAAGGGCTAATATTCTCTAGATTATTTAGCCAAATTTCATTTAAAAAAGAAAAAGAAAAAAGCAAGAGCTGGCTGTAGTTTTCATGTGTTTGTTGTTTAATGTATGGGGCTTTTTCTTAAATTAATTTCAGCCTTCATTTTTAAAAGTGCGAAAGAGAAAAAACGCTGAGGGGAAAAAACATATTCCAGATACCAGAATATACGCATTATAGTTAAATGGCCCACAGAGAAAAAGATCTGGGCAAGTCCTGTTGTACAGGGCATTAGGTTATATCCTATTACAGTCTTCAAATGCAGTTATTGGATTGAATGTGTTTGGCAATCAAACTTTAACTCTTTTTTTTTTTTTTTTCCTTGTGTGTTTACTACTTAGTTTTATGAGGCTTTGAAAGGAATTGTGGTGAATATACTACTCTGTACAGAAAGATGGTCATTCTATACTGTTTCTTATGAAGTTTTAGAAGTGACTGTGAATAACAGATGAAAGTGAAACACATTAGCTTCTGTGGCAAAAAACTATTGTGTTTTCACATTTCCAGGCAGTGCCAAATACTATAGTTTGATTTCCAAATATTTATTTTTTTCCGTGGTTACCCTGCTGAATTCTTCTCAAGATGTCTGCACGCAGGCCACGTACAGGTGGTATGATTTTCAGGGGTGCTGAGAACATGCTGACATTGCTGGCTTTGATATGAATGAGCGGAGTTTAGATTTAAAAAAAAATAAGAGTTTTTTGATGTTCAGTGTTGAAATGAAAAATGGGAAGCCTAAATTTAGGATATTTGGATGTTATGATTTTTCTTGTTGTTACACCTCCGCTTTGATACATAGTGTTCTGATACCTGTGTAAAACCCTAAATCAATATAAATACTTTTATCAGGTGGATACAGAAAAATGCAATGATGAGACACAGCAGCAGGGATCAATGCCAGTCTGTCATAGTGACAAACAATGAAACAAAGCCCATTTAAGAGTTAATGTTGAAGGTCCTGCACAATGCAAAGGGTGAAGGGTTAGAAGCATTATTGAGGCAAAGGAAGGTTAGTTACAAAGAACATCCTATATTGCAAAGTTTGTGTCCCAAGAGATGATGTGAGATGTTTCATTTTCTGTGAAACAATAATCATTAGCTATTCTAGATAAGCAGTGCTTTTAAATTTTGCCACAAGACATGGGTATTGCCAAGTGAAGTTTTGCCTTCAGAATGCACTTTTTTTTTTTTTTTTTTATGTCGATGCTCACTTTGTCTGAAGCTTGCCTTGTTGCTGTTTTATTCTATTGTTCATTTTGGGGCAACTATGGAAGGTGGGGAGACAATTGACTAGTTTTTCTGGGATGGAAAACATGTTGTGTAATAAAACCAGAACAAGAGCTGGGTGTAAGGCAGTTCTAAGTCCACAGAAACAGAACAACAAGGAGGGAGACAGACACATACACAGAGTGATGTAAGAAAGTGTAATGAGAAAAAAACATTACAAAGAAAGTCTGATTGAAAGAATTGGTTTGTGGCTGTATGCTGTGACCTTAGAGCACAAAGCAACTGTCTCTTTTGGTTGTCCTTGTTTCTAGTAACCACAAAGGCTTTCAGAGAAGCCCAATGCAGTTTGGTGTACAAAAGAAAATGTTGTAGTATCTCATCCCAGCTGAGAAATTGTTGGAAATTGTAAGTTGTCAGGTTCCCTACTTGTGAATCTTCAGTGACTCAGAGTAACTATCCAGGATGAAAGGACCGCATTCTCACATTTCCTCAGACTTTTGTGAGGACTAGATTAGATGTACATGCCTCTAATACACTTGCTTTCACTTGAAAATATAGTGATGGCTTTGCCTTAGACAAACATGCCCTCTGGGTCGTTATCGTGATTCTGAGATTTATACTTACAGGGTTTTTTGTTCGTTGTTTGAAGCAGTTATGTGAAATACCGCAGTGAGTTTTCAAGAGTATCAAGTACATCTTTATGGAAAAAAGTCTCCAGGGCAGTTTTTTTTTTATTGTTTTAAGTGAGGGCTTTATGTTATCTTTTAAAATAGAAGGAAAGTTATTTATAATTGCATAGGTAGCTTCTGTAAAATATATTTTTAAATCATTTTTAATAGTCTTGGTTAACTGGCTCTTAAAACACCCATGCTGGCCTGTGAAGGAAGATGTTTCAGATGTCTAGAAGAATTTACAAGATGGTTATTTGCTTTTTCAACCATTTTCAATATGCTTGATTTTCTAGTTGAGAAGGATGGTGAGCTGGCACTCTTTTGCAAAAGTCTGAAATCCTCTCAGTCAGTCGCTGGAGGCAGCAGCAAGGAAAACCTTCTCCAGCGCTTTTTGTTCCTCTGGTTAGGCCTGACCCAAAAAAGTCTGTTAACGGGAAAGATGGGAGTGTATTCCTGACCTCTGCTCGGTACTTAGAATTAGATCTCCTAACTAGATTGTTATTTGGGTCACTCATTTTTGGTGATGGTTGTTTAGGTGGAGGCTTATTAGCCACTTCAAGTAAAAATTGAAATACTGAATTAGTTTTAGAGAGCAAGAATGTGTTCCTTATCTTTTTATTTATTAGAGAATATTATAATATATGCGTTACCAATATGACTACTGCTTTCAAATTTTATTGGTGATAAGAAATACTCGATATAGTGGAGTATCTACCCAGCTTGTATCTTTCTATACTAGCTCAGCTGTTTTAACCAGGTATATACACAAGACTGTTCCCGTTATTGCTGTTTACATGTTGTACCTGTAGCTACCTAATTGTGCAAAGGTTTGAGGAGGTATCTTGTGTGGACATGCTTCACAGAGAAATATTGCTAAATCAGGAATTGAGTGAGTTTGGTTTTGATTATCATTCAGCTTAATACTTTATTTGATTTGGTTTTGTAGCACTTGCCTGGAGAAATGAGGTAGAAATAGGTCAGAAATAAATATCTTTGTAAAGATTAAATATGCTGAGGATATAGTGCCCTTGCACTGATTCTAAGATACTTCATTGTGTGTAAATCATTTTGCAAGGAAAGCAGTAACTATCCATGTCAAAAGTGATGACGACAACAAATTTCCCAGGACAGATGATCTTTGGCTGTAATATACCAGGTACAGCTTTGAGTAGCTAATCATAGTAATATAGTATGCAACAAATATTTCAGTATTTTGCATTTCAAAGTGTATTTTATGAAGTAACTAAATAAGAGTTTGAGAGAGCAGGAGTTCTTCAGACACCAGTGTGTGACAAGAGTCAAATGTGACAGGATAATGTAGAGCTCCTCGGAGTCATTTGATGAAGGGAATAAAAATTTCTCTGCAGAAAAGAAAATAAGTGTGCCATCACACTGGTCATTGCTGATGGATTTCATCAATGCAAAGAGGTTCAGTAAAGGTTAATAGGAGTGTGTA
Source organism: Nycticryphes semicollaris (assembly GCA_013400055.1). Lineage (NCBI taxonomy): Eukaryota > Metazoa > Chordata > Aves > Charadriiformes > Rostratulidae > Nycticryphes > Nycticryphes semicollaris. The sequence continues at coordinate 535,090 of VXBJ01004720.1, forward strand.
ATGTGGTGTAACACAAACTACCAATTATCAAGGAGTTTTCTAATGTCAAGGTGAGGAGAAATATGCCGTTGTGACTCATCTTTCCATACAGATCAACCTGAACTTAACACAGTTATCTGTGGTCAACTGGGCAGGGCACTGGAAAAGTAACCAGGAGAGCATGTTCTCTTTGTAGTTATGAACTGTTGTGTGACATTGTGCGTGTCACTGAATTTATCTGTATCTCAATATCCTCATACACAGAATGGAGATTATCTTTTATGTTCCTTTAGAAAATCTTTGACGATCTATGGATGAGAAGTCTGAGCTCTGAAATAAAATAATTTTGTTTGTAAATGCTCACCAGCCACCACCAACAAAATAAATCTAACCCTTAATATTGCTTATTTTGCTAAGGCCTTTAAAGTTCCATCACTGAATGCATTTTAGACTAAGGAGGACCAGATAATAACTTAATGGTGGCACTCTAGTTCAAAAAAACCCACACCACCACAGGGTCAATGTGATAATGGGAAAATACAAAATCTTTTACGAAGGAGAGATTCACAGATGAGTCTATCAGAGGAGTGCACCATCTGTATTTGATACCTCTGCTGTGGTAATGCCATCTGAGTACCCTTCTGCTCAGTGGAAAAGCTCAGTTTCCCACTCACATGCACATGTAATTCTGGAGGCTGCTTTTTATTTGGTTCCAAATTCAGGTTTATTCCAACATTGCATATATAATTAGCGACCCCTTGCTTCTGTTGAAGCTTTTAGAGGCTGTGCTGCATATTTTTGAATCTTCTGCTGGGAATTACTCCACCACCTCTCACATGCAGAAGGGATGTGTGCTAGTGTGTTAAAGCACTGTAAGAACCTTGAGTCACATCAGGTTTGAACTTTTGCAGTTGTATCCCATCACTTTGAACATGGATATTTTAAGACTGTATTGTCTTACAAAATGCTGTGATTGATGTTCCACATCAAGAGCAATTTATATTCTTAGTTTTGATTCTAAAGCTCAGAGACATACATTGATAATAATGGAAAGCCTTGTTCTGTGCATAGTTCCTTTAATTTCAACAGAACTGTTAATGGTGTAAGGCAGCACCGAATGTGACTACAGTTACATTGCTCCACAGATTTTGGTTTGGCATTTATAATTTGAAAAAATCAAACCCTACAAAATGTAAAAAGGAGAAGGTGTTTCTAAAGCACGTTGAATAAATTACATTTGTTTTAAATTTTGTGCAGTAGTGCAAGTAACATTTAAAAAAAATTATACAATGAGAAGTGCATGAAAATGAATGGGAGCTTTATTTTTAGATTGCAATGAGGAATAGATTAGTGAAAGAAAAAGCTTTTTTCTTGATGCATAAAAATGTAGTATATTATCAACCTTCTGATCCCTACAATCTAGAAGGACTTCACCTAAAAATCCAAGGTTACTTTGACTAGAAAAGTCAGCATTGGTGAAGAAATCCATGGTTTAGAGGTTAAAAATTGACTGAGGCAGGACTTTAAGACTGACATAGCTTTTGTCTCTATTACTACAGAACTGACATCAAGAGCTGCAAATTGTATTAGCTGTAAGCCTTTTCTAGCCTTGCAGACTAATTTCTTGATTACATTTGATTGTCAGGACACCAGAAAAGATGGAACTAAAATATTTCCAATAAGCCAATTAACTCATGTGGCGCTCCAAACCAGCACTTCTGCACATAAGGGAGCCACTGTTAGGACTTACATGGCGGAGTGTCTGAAGTAAGTTTAAACAGTTCGAGCAATGCTGAGCACAGCCTTTCCACTGGGCACTGGATAGTCACTGAAATTAAAACTTGGTGGTTTAATCACAAGTGTGTGTTTCAGTAATCTTTCTTTACATTGCACTTATACTGGGGGTTTGGTGTGGTGGATTTTTGTGTGTGTTGATGTTTGAGTGCCAAATACTCAGATTGAATTAAATGACCTGAGTTCTGTATAGATTGTTTTCTGGTATGTTATTTCTAGATGGCTGGGTACCATGCAAGAAAAAAAGCCCTGTGCCTAAGTCCATGAACAACGTTAAAAGTTCTGACAGTAAATTACTCTCTGTCTTTCCCTGACGCTTATGTGAAATGATCTGGCAAAACAGATACTGAAAAAATAATGTGTTTTTATGTGCTTTCTCCAGTGATAAATGTTCTTGTTGTCTTAACAAATGCTGATTTTTGCAAGAAGAAAGAATCAGCATTTCAAGTATTTTTTGTTATAAAACAACGAATCAGAATTTCTATCTGCTTGATCTTATAGACAATTGGAAATCCACTTAACTAAAGAAATGTTCAACTCTGACTAACTTCTCATACCCTTTTGTTATGCACGTCAATAATTTATATCAAAGTCAAAGCTGTTTTCTCTCCTTTCACTAATAGTACAAATGTATCACTGGGTATGTTACAAATGTTGATGATAATATTCTATGAGTTAATTCCAGTAAGAGATACTGAAAAATTGAGAAAAAAGGAGAGGATTTTATTCTTTTGATTAAATAAATTAAAAACCTCAAAAAAACTTTATCATCAACTTCATATTTTTTACAGTGGAGGGAAATGGCTACTTAAGGCATCTCATGGAAGAGCCATTCAGAGTAAGGTACTACACGGTAGTTTGCAAGTCTGGAAGTATAAAGGACAGCCTGGCCCATAAGCAGGTTTTTTCACCACTGGCTGTGAATTAAGCACATTTCGCTTAATTGCAACCCTAGTGGCACACTGCTGTTTTCTCAAGATTACAATAAAAGAGAAGAAATAAATTTGGTTTAAAACTATTTTAAATTTATTTTGAAGGAATTATGTCTTTACTGTTTTAGCTAATTTATTTAAATTGAAAACCAATTTAGTATGTAAAATCTAGTGATGAGAGTCTGGAGGTCAGACAGCCTCTGCAGTGAAAGGAAGCGAATCTGTTATTGATGATGTTCTTTGTTACAGTTTTATTGTGCTTTTGTTCTTTCACTATCTGCTGTGATTCGGGTTTCTTGTATTGATACTTTTTAGAAAATAAACTGCTTTCTAGATTAAATCTAAATTCCCAGTCTCATACACATTGAGTACTAAGAGGAAATGCATAGATTCAGCTGGCATCTCTTTCCCCCAGACACAATCACTAGAGCACAAGGATACTAAAAACAGCTGGTGTTTTTTCCAACCACATAATTTCTTCTGTTTTGGAACCTTCTACTAATGGTTGAAAAAATAACAGAAGTATTTTTATGGCAATGAAATACCAAATGTAAAATACATATTATGTAAACCTCTTATTATGTAAACCTCTTGGTTGCCAAACTTTTGCAGACCAAGTAAATACTTCTAGGTTCTTGAAGATTTCCAACAATTGACTAGACATGCATTGTGCCAGATGTGTGGTCTTTTCAAATGCATTTAAATAATATCTTCTGTTTCCTCTGTTTTTTTTTAATGCTGGAACTTTGGCATTTAAATTAGGAAAAAATGAATGTATGTATTATGAACTGGAATAATTATAAAAATCATATATTATCAGTTAATAAATCATTCTGATCTATTTTGAGTGAAAGTTACTGATTTTCAAAAGCAACAGTTACTCAAAATTGAGAAGATTGACTTTTTAAGATGTTCTGACAAAAGCTTAATAGACTACATGGTGTGATTCTCTGTGCCTAGACAATTTGTTGACTTCATACCATTCAGTTTTCAGACAAATGCAGTGAATAATCTGGTTTTCTTCACTTGATGGCAAAGCTAAAATCAATAAATCTGATGACTCAAAAAAGTCTCTTGGAGTGATGCATTTTAGAGTATTTTCTAAGAACTCAAAGGTCAAGTCTAAAGGAAACCATTTTTATCAGAACTTGATATGTTGAACATGATCTGTGCAGCTTAAAATCAGTGATTCAAATTTGTACTTGATCAATTGACATAATAAATAGGATAGTTGTTCATGACACTGCATTTTGTTTCAATTGCTTTTAAGTTCACCAAAGCTTCAGATCCTGTGGGATGTGAACAGACTCTGACATCAGTAATTAACTGGGAATGTTTTCAATTTACTTTTAATTTACCGCATTGTATCACAGTTATTATTTCTTACAATAACATTTATCTCTGTTGTCTACTATGTTCTTGTATTTTCAACGGTAAATAAAAAAACCCCAATTTCTATTTTAGACAAATAACTGTGCTCTCCTAAGTTAATTTTTTTCAGAGTGGAGAGTAGTGAGCTTAGTAATGGCATAAATGTACTTGCAGAGTTGAAATCTATGGCATTTAAATGCAGACCAAGAAGGGGAAAAAATAAATCTCCCCTGCTGCCTCCAGGGACCAAAATGCAGGTGGTCTACTTGAGGTTTCTGAGATTACTTGGACTAATATTAAAATCTCAGCTAGAAGACAGCCTCGTAGCTGGAAATAGTGTGGAAATTATTACCGAAATGGGAAAATTGCAGAATATAAAAAGTGTAGTGTCCTATGTATTTACTGGCAACTTTGTATATTTTAAAGTTCTTATGAAATTGTCTGCAAATGATGTTTTATCAAATAATATTTGCCTAAAAAAACATTCATACAGGTTTTTTACAGAGAAGTGTAAAGATTAAAGCAATGCCCAAGTGTCACTTTGCCCTGAAAATTAGTTTTGTCAGGAGAAATGGGTACAATATGTGCAGGCATTGACTTACAACAGAGTCCTTCCTTCCATCACCAGCCAGTACATGACTGGTCCTGACTTACTCACTGTTTGGATCTTTTTAGTGTGCATCCAGTTGCTTTGAGACACTGGTTTTGATGCTGTTATTCTTTCTTTCTTTCTTTCTCTGGAGTTATATTAGGTTTGTAGATAATTGTAATTCTATAGGCAAATTTTACTTTTAAAAATTTTCCTTTTAATAATACCAGTTTTATTGACTCAAGTCAATGTCTTAGTGCTGTTGGTTGCTGTTGTGAGTCTGCTTTAGGGTTTGGAAGATATTTTTTGCACATAGGGCTAAAGCTGGCAGAAGCCAGGATACTTTTCATTTTCCTGGCAGAATCATGGAGGAACAGCTATGTAAATAGGTTAGGGCTTTGGTGATGGGCAATGATTAGCTCATCTCAGCTCATACATGTTTTAAATAGAAATAAGTGAACAATAACTGAAAGCCATCACTTCCTAGAATACATGCTATAGTGGAATCCTATGGGAAAGAGGAATGTTCTCAGTACGAAATATTTTACAGCCTGACTCTGAAGAATATTATGCACTTTTTTTGGTATATTATATTTTTACAAGCTTCATTGTAAACACTGATAACAGAAAAAAAGTGGAAAATAAAAATATTTTTAAATATAATTTTAGTGCTTAGTCTGAGAGTTATTCACACTGTGAAAAGAGGTAATGCTCATCCATTTTGTGTAAAGGATACTTTCCGACTTGTGTTTAGATAAATAAACCACATAAACATGAGTCTTTAAGGTTTTATTTGCATGAAAATGTCTAGATAAGCCTGTAGTACAAGTATTCCTAATTTAAGCATTGTCTAAAGCTCATGAAATAGGCATCTACAAGTTCAGCTGAGGAGGAGGAGTCTAGGCTGCTAAGGCACAGTGGATTGCCAAGCACGTCATTGGTTTTAAATGATTTTTGGATGGGATATGAGGATTTTTTAATACACGATATAAATATTATATATACATATATAAGACTTACAATTGTTACACATAATGTTATGTATTATTATAAATAGAAATATATTTATAAAATACTATATTTTCTTAATGGAGTTCTGGTTGTAATCCAGTTGTCCTGTTCCCATGACAGCATCTTGGCACATAACACACTCCTGTCACCCAGATAAACATCAAATCAATGAAGAGTGTCAGCAAAAGTATAATATGAAACTAATAATTAGTTGTCAAAATTTCAGCTGGTTCACTGTGAGTATCTTTTCCATAATTCTTATTTCATTTGTTTTCTTCCAGAAATACAAAGAATATGAGAAGGATGTTGCAATAGAAGAAATTGATGGTCTTCAGCTTGTGAAAAAATTAGCCAAGAACATGGAAGAAATGTTTCATAAAAAGTCTGAAGCTGTACGGGTAAGCAGCAGATCAATCTGCTATTTTATTCTGTGATTTAAAACTAAGTTTGTAATTTAGGTTTTGCTCTGAAGGCTGTTCTAGTGACTGAAGGTGCTGACGCAGAAATGCTAAAGCATTCACAAGTATTTTAGGATTGGTATTAAAGAGAATAGATCTAAATTATTTATATCATGAGTAGATAAATGCAAGAAAGTGTTAACTAGGTTTCAACTACCAGTTTCCTGTATGAGTTTGTAAGGTACCACCTGTATTCAGTAAAACACAGCTATGTGTGGTTGTAAATTAAAATGTTAGACTTCAAAATGTTAGGTCAAAGCAACTTAATTTCACTGCTCACCGTTACAAAAATAGTATTGTGGAGGATTTTCTGAGTTTAATAATTTTCCTGTAGTTCAAAACTAGAAGAAGATGCAGGTCCCCTCAAATGGGACTGAATCAAAAATTCCTCTAATTGTGGTAAGTACTACTGCACTCTGAAAGCCACTTATTAATGATCATTAAGTAGCTACATTGAGCTTTTCTGTAGGATTTATTGTTTGGGGGTTTTTTCATCTCTGTTCTGATCCTTCTTTGGCATTTTGGGAGGATTGGACTAGATGATCTTTCAAGGTCCCTTCCAATTCCTGATATTCTGTGATTCTATGATCCTATTAGATTAGAGTTACCATAAAAAAAAAAAAAAGGGAAAAGGTTCTGATTTCTATGTTTTGCTATATCAGATAGGAGCTCATTCTAACATGCAAAGACAAACGAGGTCTTCCTGTTGTAGTTTTCATTTTACATTATTCTTTGCTAGAAATTTAGGTGACGGCCTGTAACAGTAGTTCCTGTTACATTACCTGTATCAGCAGGGTGAGAGGACAACGTGGTGATTGTTTACCACCAGCTACTTTATTTCACCTGGATTTGTCTGCTCATTTGAATTGAAGGTCTTTGTGTCTCAACTGTGGAGCTTAAGGCATCACCCAAGGAGAGGGGATTCCATTTGAGTAACTGTAAATACAATTTTGCCTTCAGCCTTTTATTTGTTATGGTGCAAAAGGGAGGAAGGAATTTGGCTATGTTTTAGAGGTTGAATTCTCTGGGCTGGCAGCAAAGTAAAACATATTTCAGCTTGCAAACTGAGCACACTTGGCAGGGAAGCAGAGACAGACAATAAACATGGAACCCCGCAATGCTGTTTTTACAGCCTGTTTTTCAGAGAAAAACTGCACTTTAAGATGTGTGCAACAGCTTCTAGAAGCCTGTGGAATATTGACTCGGGGGGAGGTTGTTTTCCTTGCTCCTTAGTAGAGAAATACTGTTGCCGTGAGATCATAACGATGTGAAAAAACACATTTCTTGGAGCAGCACTTCTTTAGAGTAAGGAGTGACCAGCCAGCTGCACGCAAGGAAAGCGAAGCTCTGTTCTATCAGTGTGGAGAGCTCTCGGGGAAGAGCAGTTTGTCTCTCAATTAGAGCTTTGAGTGAATGTTTTCTAAATACTCACAAACATTAGAATTGGTCTGGTCTCTTCATCCAGGTGGCATTTTTGTCTACAGTGGAAAAAAAGATAGGATAAATACAGGTTACCATGCTCTGAGTGAAAATAAGCCCAAATTCTGTGAAATTAAAATACGTGTATAGTGTTATGTGAAAGGATTTTAGTGGTGGTAAAACTGACTGAAATCCAGAGCCTTCTTTGGAAGGTTTCCATCTTTGTAAAGGAAGCTATAAGCTTGATTTAGACAGGGTCACTTGTTTGAAAAAATTAACTGTTACTGTACCTTTCAATGAAGTTATTCTTTTTTGCGTAATTATACACTGTGGCCCATCTTGGTTGCTAGAGATACAGTGAGTGAACTGTAATGTTCTGGAAGTGAGCAGGGCTCAGTATTTTGTTCTGATAAGGACAGAAACCTCTGGTGCAGAGCACATGTTGCATGAGTTCGATCTTTGGTACATCATAGTTAATTCTGTCCTCATATCTGGACAAGTGAGATGGGAGTTACAAAGCTCATATGGACATAAGACTTCTGCTCCACGTTGAGATGAAGGAATATTGCATTGCCATGCCTCTAAAACAGTAGAATTTTGACATAAGGTTTTGATGGGAAGTGGTAGGAAGAGCACTGAAATTTAGAATTTAGAGTAATATTTTTACATTTTTTAGATATGCTAGTGGTAATATTACTTTAAGTACTACATGAAGAGTACCTTACTAAATCTCTCAGCCCTAGAAATAATGGAGTTAAAATTAAAGTGCTCATAAAACATGTTCCAATGTTGCTCCAAATTGTTGCCCTGCACTACTCTTTGAATCTAACTTCAAGCAGACATCAAAATCTATGGTTTAATTTAAAATACTTCATCAATGAACTTTTTTTCAGGTTCTTGCAGAAGTAACAGATGTAATAATCTGTGACAGCTATTCAGAAAGCCACAGTACATAATATGCTTAATTTGTAGAAAAGGTTGAGAAGAAGGACCTGGAAATACACAAACAGGAAAGGCCTTCAGGTTTTTTTTTGTTTTGCTTTCAAGCACATTAACTTGTTTGAAGCTACTAATCACATTTGAACTCTCTTCTCCCTCCTCCCCCTTTATAGTCTGGTTGAATTTTTATCTTTCTGTCTCATCACTTTTCATAGTGATTAGTTGGTTCAGTGTGATTTTTATCATATTCATTCCCTGTTTGAATTACCCTTCAGTATGCAATTATCCTATCACAGAATGTCCTATTTTTGTGCTGTCAGATACATAAAATAAATGGAAAACTGAAAGTGCTAAACCAATTATATAACCTTTTGTCTTCTACTTACTGATGGAAACCCTTGCGAGCAACTTCCTCCTCCCCTACCCCCCCAGTGTTCACTATTTACCTTAGATTTATGTCCGTTCAGGATATTCCTTTTAACCATTTCCTTTTGAACACAGCCCTACTTGATTGAATTTGAGAGGCGACTTTAGGTTTTGTTTTGAAATATTTTTGACATGATTTATGTTAAAACCACTGAAGAGTAGTTTTGATTTGGTGTCGCTGATGCTTTGTTTCTAGCTGTGACCGATGTGTCCATTTACTATGGCATTTGAGTTGGGAAAAGTCCTATTGCCCATAATGTGGGGTAAGTGGAAGTGTTTCCCCTGGTATTCAGCAGTGGGTTTAATTTTGCTCCCAGACTCAAATAATCCCTTTGAGAGCCTCGCAGAGTCCACTCTCTCTTGTGTTATTGCTTCAGTTGTTTTTCCTGGACTTGTAGTGATTTCACTCATAGGAAATGTTCTTGATCAATGTTGATTTAAAGTTAACTGATCTTTTTTTAATTGTTTTTTTTTTTAGAAGGTTTTATGACACTTTAATGACTCCACTCATTTGAAAGCATGATGACAGCACTCAATAACAAATGACTACTGCAACTAACCTGGTAGTGAAAAAGAGGTGGAATTACAACTATTCATTTGGTGCTTTTACATTTCTTAATTAATGGTACAATAGGAAGAAAAATATCAGAGGAATATAGAGGGAAGTGAAAATGAAAGCAAAAAGAAAGAGAAATATGTTGTTAGGGAATATTCAAAAAGCTATTATTGCAACATTAGCTACGCAGTTAAATTTCTATTTTCATTAGCGTTTCTTTGCAAGTAAGGAGAATCCTGTAAAAATGATTGTTGATTCACTTTTAAGATGGCAAATTAAGTGTTAAGGATTATTTTTCCTTAAGGCAAGTAGCATTGCTGCAGCAGAAAATGCAAATAGAAGATATTTCTTTTTATTAACTTTTCCTAGCTACCTGGTGTCCATTGTGAAGCTGATTCTCATTATAACTGTACTGTGAAAAGTAATTGCTGTTGTACAGTAATTCAATTTCAGTGCATTCATGCATCAGTAAGCCAGTGGGGTTTATCTAGAGAAACCTGGGACTTTAAAGCTCTTTATCATGACATTCCACATGCAGACAAACGTTCTTCCTGTGAGTAGAATATCAGCATTTACATTTAACAAACATTTGCAATGAGGAAAAAAGGATATTTTCCACCAATGATTTTTATACCAGTCTTCAAACTGTTTTCAGGTACTATTAGGGTGATATTCTTAGAGTTGTAGAATACCACGTTGGAAGGGACCTCAAAGATCATCTGGTCCAACTTTTCTTGGCAAAACCACAATCTAGACCGCATAGCCCAGCACATTGTCCAGCTGAATCTTAGAATTGTCCAGTGTTGGGGAATCCACCACTTCCCTGGGGAGATTATTCCAATGGCTGATTGTTCTCATTGTGAAAAATTTTCCTCTTGTGTCCGATGAGAATCTCCCCAGGACTAACTTGTACCCATTATCCCTTTTCCTTTCCATGTGACTCCTTTTAAAAAGGGAGCCTCTGTATTCATTGTAACCACCCTTTAAATACTGGAACGTGGTGCCAAGGTCTCCTTTAAGCCTTCCTTGAGCAAACCCAATTCTCTCAGCCTTTCCTCCTATGATAGGCTTCCCAGTCCTTTGATCACCTTTCTGGTGCTTCTCTGGACTCTCTCCAACCTGTTCACATCTGTTTTGTATAGTGGGGACCAAAACTGAAGACAGTATTCCAGGTGTGGCCTGACTGCAAGTGGAGAACACAGTGTACACAGTGTGGTGAAGTGGAAGTGTTATGTAGAAGGGACATGGAGGTTTATTTAAGGGTGAAGGGGAAAAAAAATATTGTGATAAGGTGTTATACGGCAAATGGGAGCCTGTTGAAGGATTAAAAACAGAGAAATGCACCTTTCTGATCATTAGTCTTGAATCTGTGGTCTTCACATCATAGAGCTGTTTTTTTGATATGTATATCTGTGACCAAAGCAGATAGTTCTGAATATGGGGGGGATTATCTGTTGAATTAGATAATTTTATTCAGTCCAATTTAAAAGAAGTCTGTTTTGAATGAATATGTTATATTGAAAGTGTATTTTAACATCTATTATATTGGAGGAGCATTTAACTCTTAAGTGGAAGTATTACTCTACAGGGTTATCTAAGTGGGTTATTAGCTGTTCAAGGGTAACCATATCGTTGTCCCGACATTTATAGGACCTGCAAAGCTTTGGATCTTTTGTGCCCCTGACAGCTCTGAATAGTTCCAAGCAGTATCACTATCTTACTTTTATATCAAAGATCACTTATAACAAAAATTAACATACTATAAGACACTGCCAGTGTTCTGGGTCCATTGTGTATTCTGTTTTCTCGCAGCCAGTTGTTACTCATTATATGTAAAAAAAAATCATCTGCTTGATAGCCCCTTCACTGTGTTTTTAAATGGGATTTTAAAATACCAGACTTTGCATAATTTTCCACCTTTTATTTCTTCATATATAATCTGTGAATTAAGAATTGCTGGAATGTAATCTCCAGTTTACATTCCCGCATACTGGAGAATTTTTGCAAAACCTATTAAATTGGAGAAGCTGAAGTTGTCACTGCGATGTCATTATGCTAATTAAGAGCATTTACTGAGGACAGAACAATTTTGCATGGCGGGGTTTAGTATTTAAATTGTACTTTGTTAACTTGGAAGATGAAAAATAGTGGCTTCCCACAGTGCCTTAAGAAAAATTGAGGCAACAGTGAGGAATGTTCCAGGTGAGTTTTGAACTGATTATTTGTTTTGAGACTATTTTAAATGTGCACTATCTTCAATACCCAGTGTGTATTTTATTACACTGTATTTTTATTCTGATTTTCTATCACTTTGATCACTGCTAGATTGGGAATGGCATTCTTGAGAAGAGAAGCAAATAATATTTTACATTTCATATTCATATAGTAGAATAGAAGATAGAAAGGTCTTAAACGTCAAAACTTATTACTTTGCTAGGCTCACTATTTCTAAATGTACAATAAACACTTCATCATCCACACTGTACCCTCATTGAGCTAATTTGCATCTGCAGAATTAGAAGAAAGGAGAATGAATATCAACATGCACTCTTTACAATTGTGCTGCTCAATGGGTGCAATACTGACCCCTGATTATTTTTTTTTTTTTTTTTAATATCGTAAGGCAGGTTGTTTTTTGTCAGCAGATGGAAATAAAAAAAAAAAACCATTATGTTTACAAAATTACTGGAGGAAAAAATTATAAATGGTTGTGTGTGGAAGGAAATTATGGTGAACCAACCCAGTGTCACTATAAATAATTCTAAATGACAGAATAAAAACATAATGAATAAAGGAGAGATGGCTGCAATTGTGTTAATTACTGCCAACAAATTAAAGGTTTTCAGCAATATTTTTATATTCACATTTAGTATTTTAGCTGTAATGGTTGCTAGTTACTTTTGGTACAATTTGAATTTTGCTCGCAGTTCTATTGTCTCCTTCATATTTAAGTGGTGAATTTCGATTTTGAAAGCTTTAAGAGCTTTATTTACTTTTTTGAAAATTAGGCTACACTGGAAAAAAAAAAAAGATGGCTAGTAATCCACTGATAGTCTGGATAGTGTTCAGGAGCATAACATGTAACCTTGATAGTCATAGTTTGAGGGATATTTAAATTCACAGCAAATATTATTCTTGTTTATTGCCACTGGACTTTGCTTTTGCCAAGTGTGTAGCAGTGAGGATCCCCGACAAATGAAGCATTAGCCAAAGCTATTCGATTGCAGATCAGCTAGATCATAGTGCTGCTTTCCTTTTTAGTTCTTTGACTTTCCCAAGCAATATATTTGTAAACAGATACTGCTATGAATTCTGAAAGGGGGGGAGTGGGGGGGAAAGTTTCTTTTTATTGGAGCATAAGTCGGGTTCTCTTATCTTTAGCCTACATTCCAATCACATCACTGGTGTGTATGAGTGCTCAGACTGTCCTCAGGCATGTTGCTGGTGAACAGAAGAAATAAAAAGGTACAATTGGTTTATCGCATGCCTGTTCTACCTGCGTAATGGAGTAGATAGGTTCCATAGTATTTTGTCTGTAGACCTCTCTGAATCATAACAGGGAGCCCAAGTGTATTGATTAAGTCTTTAACTCTTATATGTCCAAATCCAGGTTAGCTGACTCTACAGAAAACAAAGCTGTTCTTTAAATGGGAGTGTGTGTGTGAATACTAATGTGTATTAATGAAAACTGTAATACAGAAAATGAACTTGCAAGGTATTTTTTTGTTGAGGTCCTGCTCCTGTTGAGGAGGACCATGTTGGTCATGTTTAGGAGATTCAGAGATATAAACTTGTCAGGATTTTCAGGGAGATGTGTACATAACCTGGTACATGCAGTATCTAGGAAATGCTGTTTACTAAATGCCCACTTTTATGGCTCTGCAAATTTGGAGCTTTCATTTTCTTAGTACAGCTTGAAATAAGTATGTACAAAAAACGAAGCAACTTGAACTATGCTTTGAATTTTAGCTGCTTTAAAATGCCGGCATGGTTGTGTGTTTAAAAAAAAAAAAAACAAAACCAAAACACAACAGTCCACACTGTCTAGCCAGTCTTATGAAATTCAGTGAATTTCTTTATGGAAGTTCAAATTTAGAAAAAGAGAAAATATTCTTAAGAAAAAAGGGGAGGAAATAAAGACTTGTAGAGAGAACCTAAAAGCATTTGCCGCTGGAGATTATGTGGGTTTAATATTCAGTGCTGAGAAAAGAAGTGAAAAGTATTTAAAGAGAGCACATTCAAATATAGAACACTTATCTGAAAATACAGGCGGAGAGAAAAATCAAACAGGCCACTTCACAGAATAACTCTTGTATTAGACTTCATTGCAAAAGTACATAACACTCAGTGTTTGCCACCAACAACATAAAAATCGCTTTCACACAGCGGGAGGAAACAGAAAAGTAGTTTTGAAAGAATGAAGTAGGATACATTAGTCTTGTGTGTCCTTCCTTCTTATCACTGCTTTAGGGTATTAGCATATTTAAATATTTTACATTATTTTAACAAAAGTACTATTGTCCAACTTGCTGCTCAATATGTGATTTAAACTATTCACTTCAAATAGTAATGTATTACAATTAGAATATAATTCCATTTGCAAAACTGTCACCTGTTTAATTGTCAGTTATTATAATTCTTATTTTCTATTGTATACGTGTATGTCAAATCTACTTTTGGAATGATAAAAATGATTCTCAATTCTTATAAATACCGATACTATTATGTCATAAAAAAATAATGAAAAATGTCCAGAGCCAGATTACTTTTAGAGTATTTTCTAATACTTATTATTCACTGACTATAAATACTCCCCTGAGAAGATGCACTGTAGCTTGTTGCTGTTCATGTAATAGCCTGTTTTCTGAAACCTTGTGTATGTTCCATTTAATGCTTAGATAATGAAAAAGGTATCATCTTAAAGGGAATGCTCAGCTTGGGGTAACCTACAGCTGTACAGAGCAGCTGCCTCCTTTTCTCGTTACGTGAACTCCTCTCTGCGGTCTGTGGAGCAGGAGGAAACACGAAGAGCGGGAGGGGGGGGGNGGGGGGGGTGGCGAGGGGGGGGGGGGGGGGGGGGGTGGGGGGCGGAAGGGAGGAGCCTGTTAATAGCTTTCCTGGAGGGATTTACTGAATGGTCATTTATCAGTATTTTGAGTAGAAGAGCGATTATCATCTCTGTGTGATGCTTCATTTTGAGAAAGAAAAAAAAAAAATGGTATAGCCGTGACTCTTCAAAGTTTTTGAAGTGTGCTCCTTCACTTGTTGTGATGTACCTTTGGGTAGCTGCTGCTTTGTACAGCCACCTGCAACTTGCTGCTGGCCTCCCAAACACACCTAGCTACCCAGTTGTCCTGCCTCACTCCAGTGTTGCGTCAGTAGGTACATCAGATCCCAAGTGCTGGATTTCAAATGATTTGCACAAAAGGTGACTCTGCTGAGCCAGAAATAAACAGGTGGTAAAGCAATTTGGCAGTTGTTTGCAGGTTATGTTCACCTAAAACTGCTACAGGTTTTTCTCCACAGTAGCTCTTGGAGCACTCAGAAGTATTTAAAGAAAAAGATTTGTAAAGAAAATTCATTAGTATTTTTAAAGACTTTTAACTCTTCAGGCGTTATTTATGCTAGAGTTTCCAGTGGGTATTGCTATAGGTTGGGTATGCCAGATCCACCTAAATGGCTGCTGGACTTTCGTTGGGAGACACGAGCTTCCTGCACAGATAACTGAGGGCAAATACCCCATTTATCCTCTTCACTCCCAACTTGCTTGAGTTTATTTGACTTCAGTGTAATTAGGTAGGAAGACGCCTGCGTAATCTAAAATAGTTTCAGCTCAGCTTAGTTCATTTGTTATGCCGTCTCTAACAGCCAATTATGAATTCCAAAAGCACACTGCACTGGTCAGCACAGTTACTTTCTCTCTCAGCTTTTGGATGTTTAACACTTACTGCTTCAAAAGCTATTCTGCCTCATCTTGTTTTTCCTGGACACTGGAGTTACTTTTATCATCTTATTTGAATAGAATTATGCTTTTTAGATTTATACACTAAACCCATCATCCTCCTTCCCCAGTTGAACAGTTTCTTTAAGACTGGAAAGCCAAATGGGCTCTAGCAGTGAGCTGCTTAAGTGCTGGGGCTCTCTAATCTTTCCAGGTAGCTTCCAGTGAGGGTGGGGGTAAAAAAACTTTACAGCGGCATTGAATTTCAGTCGGTCCCAATTTCTGCTTGAGTAAATCAGGAGTGTGGGATTAGCACAACTGGCCTAATGCTACGTGAAACGCTTTCAGGAGACAAAAGCAGGGGTTTTTTGAGAGTGAGTTAAATGACGCATTTAGGTAACACTCCTGTTTTGAATTAATTTTTAACAGCTGTGTGAAATGCAACTGTAATAAAACATTGGACTTGATGCTAAAATGTTTAAAACTAATCTTTAATTTTGATGAATACCAAAAAAACCCGCTCAAACTTCGTTAGCATTAGACTTCTGGCTTGCTGTAACCTCTGCTTATAAGACTGAATCATTATCCAGGCCAGAAACCTCAAAGCAGAAACCTAAGAGAGGCTTACTTTCCCTTAGATTATTCAAGATTTTGGTCATTGCTTGAGATGAAAAATAGTTGTAACAGCAAAGCACATGAGCAAGAGAGGAGACAGGAATGAGCTGGATCATATGATGGACAAGTTTGGTTTTTTTTTTTTTTTTTTTCCCCCTCTTTTTCTCCTTGAGGGGAGTGGCAGTGATGGCTTTCAAACCTTATTGAACCATGTTCCTATGGGTTTGGATGGTTTTTAAGCTCTGTGGTGACCGCGTAACTGTTTAGGCAAGTTGCCTAATCGCTTGTGTGCAAATGAGATGCTTCAGGTCTGAGGGGTCTGGAGAATAAGCCTTATGAGGAGAGGCTGAGGGAGCTGGGGTTGTTTAGCCTGGAGAGGAGGAGGCTGAGGGAGAGACCACCTCACTCTCTACAACTACCTGAAAGGAGAGTATAGAGAGGTGGGGATCGGTCTCTTCTCCCAAATCACAGGCAACAGGACAAGAGGAAATGGCTTCATGTTGCACCAGGAGAGAGGTTCAGATTGAATATCAGGAAAAATCTTTACACAGAGAGGGTTATTAAGCATTGGAATGGGCTGCCCAGGGAAGTGGTTGAGGCACCACCCCTGGAGGTATTTAAAAGATGGGTTGACATCATGCTTAGTGATGAGGTTTAGTGATGGGTCACTGTTTTTTGGTTTGGTTTGTTGGATTTATTTTTAATCAGACTTATGTTGATGGTTGGACTAGATGATCTCAAAGGTCCTTTTCAACCTAGACAATTCCATGATGTTGTATGTGTTACTGTGGTAAATGTTTTTGCTCTTGCACTCCATAACGTGGCAGGCAAGCGTCTCCTCCTCCAACCCTTTGCAGATAATAAATTTCTTATTTATGTTAGCTCCTTAGCTCAACCTGCAGATGTCTGATTAAAAAATATTTCAAATTAATAACCTCAATATCTAGGGCTTCAGGGAAAAAAAAAAAAAAGATGATTTGAACTTTCACTCTGAGGGGAATAAGGCTCAAACACAGTAAGTATTGATTGATGGATTTGAGACATTTGCTAGGCAAAAGGACATCCCAGGAACACCACAAACCCACTGAAGCTTGAATCTCATAATTCTCAAATTCTGATGGTACCTTCAGTTTTTAATACTGGAGATCAGCTAGCTTGAGGGAAGATAGGAGGGGCAGAAAGAATCCCACTAAAAACATAGCCTTGCTGTTGATTGCTTTTACTGATTCAAATGTGCTTAAAAAGAACATGTTAATGGATTTCAAATCAAAAGATGAAATCTGAATGTGGAGTTGGAATGAAAACTGTCCAGGCATTTCTTTCCATGTGCACAGATAAAAGGATGTTGAAGTATTTTTTTTGCAGAAGTAGGACTTATGGCAGGAGCAGCTGAGGAGCAGAGCTGTGTAAAGTAGTTCTGCAGCGCAATTGTGCAAGAGCAGGTACAGAGCAGGACACCTGCATAGGGATTTGTTTTCTGTTTTGAGATGGTACCCAGTTAAAAATCCCTGGGGGAATGGAAGCAGAAGTGTGATTTTTATTTTTTTTTAAATTTATTTTTTTAATTTTTTAATTTTTTTTCCTCCTGGTATTTTAAGTTTGGGAAGAAGAATAAATATCGTGTAGCTCACATTCAAACTCCTTTGCACCTTATGCCACCTGGCACTTTGTCTTTGCTGTACCAATAGTAAGAGCAACTGTGTAGTCCTTTGTTTCAAGTGGCATTTTGATTTCAATACCATGTAATTATGCCACATTAACTTTTGTGTGCATTTAAAAATTAGTTATGCTGAAGGGAGCAAACAATAAATTATAGAGAAAACGTTATAACTAATTTTACTGTCCATATACATAGATATAGCTCTGTATTCTTGGATCAAACACAGTTCTCTGTCCTTTAAGCTTGCACAGCATATCTTGGATGATTGCTTCTGGCAATGCTGTGCAAGTACTCCAGAATGACAAACTGTTTGAGTAAATCATAAGAAAAAAGGCATTTCATGGAAGAAATAAGCCATTCCAAACTAATACTATAAACTGAAGTTTTATTGATGAGTCTGTTTTTTATTATAAAGGTTAAATTACAGCAATCATTGTGGCACAAAGCACTAAAGAAATATGACATTATAGAAAAATCTTGTGCCCTGTGTTTCTGATGGGTCATTTCAGTGCAATGTAAAAATGAAAGAAACAAAAACATTATATGTGAGAAAAAAGGAAGTAACTGTGCTGTACTTGTGAGTCTTTGTTTTAAAAACAAGCTGGAACTGGAGAAGCAAGCTCTGATGCAGAAATACGCACTTAAACTGCAATTAGAGATTTCATGTATAGTCACATCACCTTTTCCAGACTTACCATAGCATGGGCTGTACTCTGCAACCTCCTCAAAAGGATTGGAAGATAACCCTTTATATATGTTAGGAAAAAAAAAATTTGCCAGTGTCCTGAGTTTAATTCTTAAATTCATATGTGTAAGAATAAGACATTATTGAAAATCACTTTAACTGATAAATCTTTGGAGCAGGCAGGGAACACTTTAAGGGGCAACACTAGTAAACATTTTAATTTGCTAGTTGAAATCTCATTTAGTTGTGGCAGTGGGGTTTTTGGTTTTGGTACCCTTTGGGGCTAGCGCAATGAGGGGGCTTTGCCCTCCTTAACACGCCAAGCAAACTAAAATAAAATAAAATCATACAATTACAAATATATTTTATTTTTCATTATATTGAAAAACTCCTGTGTTTTGTCAGGAAAAGAATATGTTTATCACTCATTTCACATATCTTGTGGTGCAATGAAAATTTACCACTTTGTAAATGTGCCAGTAAATTAGTAATTCTCAAGTGATTAATTTTGCATTTATCTTAATTGTGTTACATTTATGGGTATTTATGGAGTGTTACTTCTTTACACTTGAAAAATATTACTGTAGTGGTTTTTTTGAGATGGGTCTAAGAAGACTAAATGATCTTATTTTAATGCAAATATTTTTGACATATAAAATGGAAATATTGCCCTGATTTGTGAATTAAGCAATTTTCATTGAAATGTCACTATGAATCATTAGAGAAATGAGAATAGTTATTTTCATTTTGCTTTTAGATAATTCCATGCTCATGATCTAGAAATTAAATCGCTAACCTCTTGATCTCCATTTTGACTGAAGTTCAATATAAGATTGGATGAATCTGTAAAAGATGAGTCCATAGGTGGCTAATTAATATGCTGATGGACAACTGTTAACTCAAGAAGCCCATTGCCATAAGCTGAAATGATTTACTCAAAATAAGGAGGAGGATAAAAAAAAGATTAGGTTTTTGTTCTGCTTCTTAAGTTCTTTTCTTATGCGTGCATTGCTGACCACTGCTGGAAAGAGGTTTGGAGCTCTCTCTTTTATGTCTCTCTTGCATGCTGACATTATACGCTCTGATAACATAGACTCATTGCTGTGATTCTGTAACCATCTTGAACAGCTGAACTTAAAAAGTTACTGGATGAATGCTATGCTTTTGAAAGGCTAAGTAGCTTGCTGAGCTTATCATACAGTTCTTTGGGAGCTGCTATAATCTTTTAACTAACAAGTTATATCTTATTTTACAAAATGCTGCATGTTTCTGCCTTTTGTCTTCTTCCTGTTCAACATCTTGTTTTCTGAGCTCAAATCAGTGTTACATAGTGTCGGACACAACCATGTGCTGAATCTTCAGCTTTTACTTTTTCTGCCCACAGAGAGAAGTGGACAAGGCAGGTGATACTGACTTGGCAACCGGTTGCTCAAACCCAGGCTAATGGTCATGCGAAAATCCTAGAGTATGGCATCATAAGAGTGGAGCAAAAGCTCCTCAGAACTAGATCAACACACCTCTTTAAGCATAAAAACGTGAACACAAAATGAGAGAGCTGCCTTTGGTTTAAAATAGTGTAAGGTCTTTGTGTTTGTTTTTTCTTTTTTCCCCGTTTCTCTCTGGAAGTTGAAGCTCAGCTTTGTTACAGAGTACTGTGAATGTTGATGCACTTGAGAAGATGAAAAAGAGGTCTACTTTTACTGCAATTATAATAAAATATTGTTCATCTGTTTCAACCATATTTACACCTTTGTGAGAACACAACATTCTGTTCCTGACTGCAAGTGGCAGTTTTGGACTTTTTCCCCAGTCGCCCCAGCTGAGTACACGATTAATTGGTGGAAATACATTTTCTTACTCCATTTTTCTCCTGATTACTTTAATGCAAAATATCACACAAATGCTTCATAGAATTTCTTGCCGTTTTTCATGACTAAGGAGATTGTGTGTGTAGTTGGGAAGCTGTAAGAATGGAGATTAGATAATTATTTTAGGCGATTCCAAATGACAGTCTTCACCAAAGGAATTATCAGTGCCTTGATAGACTTCCAGCAGCTCCTGGTTTTAAGTTTCATATCAATGATTTAACTACCTGGGTTCCTCCCTCTCTTTTTTTAAGCACATGTTCTTGTTAAAAAAGAAAAAAAGAATTTTTAAATTTCTAGTAACTGTTTTGTGGCTTTTATTCTGAACTCTGAGGCAATTATTTCACTGGTTCCATGCTGCATCAATCCTGTCTGCCACTTTTGTCCCAGATTCTTTGTGTTCTGGCTGCTTTTCTGCCAAACCGCTTCTTATTTTTTAAAGAACTTCTCTTGCTTTTCTAATATTTTCTTGGATATTTTAATTTTGGACTACCTGTTGATTTTTTTCCCTGTTTATCTTCAGTCCTCCAAACTAGTTTTTCTTAATTATGCTTAAGATGACTTTTTTTGCACTGCTGGGTTACTCATCATCTGATACTTCATCTTACATTCTAGTGTGTTTACCCGCTGCCTTGCTGCTTGGATATTTTAAAACTATGATGGTATACTTGTTTCTTCCATAATTAAGCCAGTTATTTATCTCTGCCATTTTAAACCTAATGAAATCAGCATTGCCTTTCTTATTTCATCTTTCAGATGTACGTTATATTTATGGATATAAATATATCTTATTAGAATTCTGTGTTCATTGTGAACAAATAAGAAAATACAACATGAGTGTTTTGTGATTACCCTGAGGTGAAATTCCAGGAATAATTTTCATTTCTCTTGATGCTTCTTGTCTGAATGTGTTGTTTGCTAAAGAAGCAAAGGCTGTAAGCCCTTATGGTGCACATTGCTTTCAGTGCATAATTTTACAGGGCAAGGTACTATTCCTATGAAGAAATAAAGACAATTGCAACTTCACAACTGTTGATAACAACAAAGGAGATAGAAAAAGTCACAAGACATGTTTTGTGTTTAAATGAAGTGTTTATTTTGAAGGTAAGAGTTTGAGAGGAAGAATTCTCAGAATGCTAGAAATGATGATTGAAATGAAACCAGTTAAACTAGTGAATTGCAGATGGCGCTAGTTGAATTGTCAGCATTAGTTATACAAAACACTCAAGACTAGGGCATAGTGGTTTGGTGTAGTTTGGTATTTTCTTTTATACTTAGTCTGTTTCCCAAGACAGCTATCCTGAGTCTGGAAATGGTTCCAGCCACTCCCTGTGTCTAGTACCAGGTTAAACCAATCTGGTTTGTAGACTTAATATATTGATACACATTTTTAAATATCAATAACTTAACTGTTGTGCTGCCAGATGTCTGAAAAGTCTTAGTGAAACAAGTAACTTTTTATGAAAAATTATTAAGAATTGATGTGGTCTGGGAGCTGAAGGAGGAATAGAGGAGCTTATTGCAATACTTCTAAAGATTAATTTGCTGATGACTGGATTTGAAAGTCAGTTTCTATCACACTGATATAACCCTGACTGGCTTTTGTAAGACTTTTCTCATATGTATGGGAGTACTGGAGTAGAACAAGTGAAAAAATGTAGTTGTGTCAGCACCGTCCCTGATGATAAAATTGGATGATGGCGCAGATCTTATTACAAGATCAACAAAAAAATAGAACGTACTTTAAAAATGTTTAAAAAGTAAAGTAATACAAATTAATGTCTTCTTGATTAGGTGTCCTTTAAACATTTTAATGTGGCATATTATTATGTAAATTTGTAGGCCCGTATGTTTTTACTGCTAGTTTGTCATTAGAGTGCATGGCAGGTATAAGAGAAGCATTATCATAACAGTCCAGCTGTTTCTGCTGAGAATTGTCTATGTTAAAGAGAGGTAGGATGTAGTCAACACAGAAATCTAGGTTTGCTGTATGACATAACTGAAATATTACATGTGAAATGACAGAGCTAAGTCATAATCAGATGCCTTTCATATATTACGCATGATTAAACGCAGTCTTAAATAGTTCATTCCACAGCAGAAAAGTTAGGAATTGTGGTATAACGTCGTGCTTCATGTCAAAAAGAGAGTTGATCATCTTACATTATTCTCATTATGCTGTAGAGCACACTTGGGAAGATGCATGACATTCCAGGTGTAAATATAAACTCTGCAATGTTCTTCCAGAATTCACACATGTAATTTATAAGTACCAAGAAACACTGTGCATTTTTTCAAAGAGAATTTAGTGCCAGTCCTGTGATAGAAGCTCTGTGCAGCATACCCTGACTTTTGTTTTGCTCCCATAGAGACAAATTCATGCAAATCTTACAAGACAGGAATCCTTGAGGGTACTGATGTAGATGATATACTTTATTTCTTCTTGGGTGGTGTATAAATGTTCTGTGTGAAGAGGTAAGTACGTGGGAAAATGAATAAGCAATAAGCTTCAGGTTAGTTTGAAGTTGTTGGACTAAAAGTATTCTGGAACAGTTAAAAGATAAAATAATCTTGCAGACTTTCGCTGGTTTGCAAAAGCTCCAGTGTAGCCTGTGATGCCGTGTATAAAATTTATCATTCGTGTGTCCCCGTTAGTATTAACATTTTCTTCCTGCCCCTTCCCTGCTCCCCCCTCCCTCCCCCCCCCGCAAA